>ML795861.1:124555-136910 GCA_009831015.1 Picea engelmannii
ATGTCTCCAAAATCACCACAAAGTGATTTAATACTCACTTTTGCCAAAAGTGACCAAAATTCACTTTAACCAAAGTCAAAGTGAAAATAAACAAAAGTACTAGGTACAAAGTGTCTAATCCTTCCCTCATGTGCTAAGGAGGAGAAAAGCACATGGGGAACACCTCCCAATGGTACAAATCTCAACACTACTCTGATCATGACTGTCTGCCCAACATATACATACAGGATCCCTCACTCCAGGATCCTCATGCTAGAATACATCTGATAGTTGGGCCTACTATCAAGAAGTTGAACATGTAAAGGTACCCCTGTGGAATCACAATCTGCGCATCCATCACCAGACTCGATAATGAGTATCAACAAGGAGAACCTGTCTCGCCACCTAGAACATATCCCAACAAGCCCTCTCAAAGTAATCCAAGAGTGAAGTATATTGCTCACTGACAATATATTGCTCACTGACACAACCCAGATCCTCATAAGATGAAACAAACTACTGACCAAATGGACTCCTGGATCCCATGGCAAATTTGGAAGTTTATCACTTCCAATCCCCACTAACTGCAGATGTTCCCTACCGATAACTGTCGGAAGCCCTCAATCCACATCCCAATGAGAATTTGAATCTGTATCATCCCTTGAGATATCCTTTATTCCACGGCCTAAGATACTCTCCATCATGCCCAAGGCCTCAACTATCTGTCTCTGATGATCCACCCCTATCCTGTTGTATGCAATAAAGACACTCCTGTCAGGTGGTCTCGGCCTACCAACTCTCCATGTCCCATGCCACTGTCTATCTCCCCCTGTGTTGTTGTCAATGATGAAAGTATCAAGACAAGCTAACAAAAATATCCGCAACCGACTGTAGGACTGGAAAGTGTCATATGCTTTGGTCAACCCCAAGGATTTGACCAAACGCTCGTCCACCGATACCCATGAAAAATAATCACCTATGCTCAGTATTGAATTCCAACCATTGGGTACGGTAGTAAGGATCTCCACAAACTGTTGGTTAATCACTCTCCATCCATCATCACTCATGCAACTGCTGCTACTGCAAAGGTGATCTCTCAGATCTATAGACCGCTGGAAGGAAGAGGAATCTCCATGCTCTACTAAGTATGTCTCCTCCCTGCAATCCAATGTGTCCCCCTCTGTATGTCTCTGTGAACTACCACTCATCACTGTATACCCCTACATACTCATGTAATCTCTTGTATACACCTGCATGGACCTTGGGTGTACGACTGGGTCAACCTCTACATGAAGGTCAGCCAATCCTGGAACACAAATGGAAGTGTCCTCATAACTGTCCTTGGCTTTGGAATCCCCATGTGTATGTGTGTGCCCAACTGTCTCATAACCCCTCGTGAAGGGAGGTCCCTGTGACCCATGGACATCCTCTTGCGTCTTCGGATCATATCTCTCCATACTCATCAATGATCCTGGGTACTCCTCATGCTCCTCCATCAAGTGGTGCTCCACTGCTAAACCACCAACATCCTCTAGCAATGTAGCTGAAGGATATATTTGACTCTCTGCTGAGATATATTTAGTGGATCTCTGTCTAATCTCCTCCAAGAGCTCCCCTAATCTAGACTCTGATTCCTGGAGGGTTGTCTGTGTGCCTTCCAAGAATCTCCATGTGCTCACCAACTCATGAGTGAGTCGATTCGCCTCGACCTCCTGCTCCCTCAGTGCCCTGTGATACATCTCGCCAACCTCCAACAGGTAGTCCCTATCCATCAATAACTACTGGTAATCGGCCCTCATCACAGTCACTCTCTCACAGAGTGTACAGAAATCATCAATAACAAGTCCCCCATCTGAACTATCATGTTCCATCGAGGCCCTCCAACAATAATCTTCCACCAATGCATGTGTATCATCAATGCATATAGTGGCTGCCATGATCCCGTCCTCACTGACTCTCAACTGTCTCGTCAAGTGTCGTGACTCCTAATCACAGTCCCGTTGAGGTTCTACATCATGCCCTCACAGCTAGTGTCAACAATGGAATCCCCAACAACACACTCCTCAAAAGATAAGGCATTGAACTGTCCACTGTCCACTGTGCGACTGAGTCTTCCTATATGCCATTACACACCATCACCAACTGCTACCCCCATCTGAATCACATTATATCCTGTATGGGTAGCTATATCCTCCTGTGCGCTCACTCTGCTAATGTCATCTACACCTGGATCCCATACGGATGTGTCTAGACATGAGATATGGTCATCCCGACCAATAAGGAGTGCATCGTCATCATTGTGGACTAGTCCTAGAAGTGAGTATCCCATCAAATTGTCAATCTCCACAACCTGATCTAACAATGGAATCTCCAAAAGACGTGACTCACTCTCCTCATATTGATAGGTATGTGTAAGGTCAACTATCTCCAAGTCATGTCTCTCCTCCTGGGTCTGCAGATCCACATGTCCCTGGTGTACAATCCTCACACAAGGCTCCTCCACCATATCAGGAATGCCACTGAAATCCTCAAGTGTCGTGGCTATCATAGGTGTTTGAGAAGATAAAGAATGTGTCACGGTCATCATAGAAAACTCATCATCCTCTATACATGGCTTCCTGGAAGCCATGTCTACGCCCAAGGGCAGGTCATCCGACTCCCTATTCTCATCATGTCTAAGTGCTAACACATGTGAATCCTCACAAGGGACACCACTATGTTGAAGTGTTGAATCCTCAACACCGCCTGATAGGGAAGATGAAGAACATACACTATCATCCTGTCCATCCAACTATCCCTCAAATGCACGAGTCACCAGCCTCATCGAACCACTCTAAGTAGGCATCATCTATGGTTGCATCCTCCAACAACTCCTCATCCTCACTATCATAGTGCACCTCAACAATGTGTATCTTCCCTTTACCCCTACATCTGTGATCTGGCTCCCAAGGCTCTTTGCAATTGTAGCAAAGTTCCCTACTCCTAATGGGTGTAGGATTTATCTGTGCTTCCTTCCATCTAGTTGTATTGGCTTTGTTTTCCTCTACTATGCCGACCCAATGTGTAACCTCGTCTTTGCTCCACTTAGGATTTTTTATGGATACAAACTGTTGGAATGTTATTAGAGCCCTGAAAGTCTCATTGAGGGCTCGATATTCCCTTTCACAAACTACAATCTCTCTAGCAAATTCCAAAATATCCATCTCTCCTTATTGAAGACCCCTCAAGCTGGGAGGAATCTTCACTCTGATACCACTGTAATGTTCCCAACCATATCTGATTGGAACATTGAGTTTTTAGGAGTTTTCTGGTTGTGGTATTTCGTCAAACACTTTGCTGATTTTTTTCTCTCAAGTTGCATTGAGGTTTATAGTGATGGTTTAATTGTGTGTTTGCGGAGCCAACAAATAAATATGTAGCAAGGAAATATACTCAACAATATGCAAAATCAACAACACCAGAAATAACCAAAAATACCTCAGATCTGATTTATTAATAATATATGGTTGTCCTCATACAAAATGCAGCAGATCTGGAATACAAAGAAGAGAATGGAATATATGGCTGATAATGCCTCCAAGTAACAAGATAGAGATGAAGATCCAGGCTTCCAAAAGCCTCCTCAAGATGTACACCCAAAATATAGAAGACCCAACTCGTCTCTAGCAGAAATATGGTGTCTTCCTTAGCAAGTTGCACCCCTCACTGACTAAAATAGACTAAGATTTCAGCCTCCTTGAAGATGGCCAACAAATCTCCTGGCAATGTTGGCAAACAATAGATCGGGACCAATAGATAAGTTGTGGAACAAGTTTGGGGCCAAACCCCAAGAGCAAACCCTCTATCTCACGACCCCCTCAAGGAATAATGCGCCCTCCTTCAGCCAATACGCTCTCCTGAAGATCTGACCACCACAAGACAAATCGAACTACTCTCTCAAGATGGGTGCGCCCTAGCTTTGCAGAAATGCTCCAACAATACGCCCTACTGCCTAAAGAGCTCTTGTAACTGAATAGTAACTGTTGTAGAATGGTGAGGGAGGAATCTTTTACCTCCATGATCAAGCTTGGACCAAGTTGGGTGGAATCTTTCACCATCGAGCTGATCTCTAGGGTTTGTGCAGTCAAAACACTCGAAACCCCCAAATGCATGGGCTCTCTAGCAAGAAGCCAGACATCAAAATGATAATCAACATAATGAGATAATAGAGGCCCCTATCTCTCTTTTATCCTCCCTGTTCACCCTTTCTCTCCAAGTGACCTTTTACTTTATTTTATTATTTCTTAATTAAATCACTTTATTAATTAACCATTTTACCTCTAAAAAGTGATTTATCCCTCCTTATGGCTTCTCCGGATACTGAAAGTCACTTCTCATCATCTTATCCTATAGTGCTATTCCTCCTGATTCCGATGAGCTATTACACTAAGAGGTTCCTCCAAGTATTATGCCCAATATGACCTTCTTAGTGAATTTAATTAAAATATAACCTATAATAACTCAAAATTACGGAAATTGTCAAAATGCAACAGAACCAAAGCCAAGTTGTGCGGAATGGATCTTGATGATGAAATATGATGAACAATGCAAGTCGGGCCCAATAAAACCCCTCAATATCTCTTGAACTCACTGTCGCACCCATCTAGCTACTTTGGTCAACATAACACTCTGTAATATAATAATGTCCAAAAGTGGGGACATTACACTCATCACCACATCCTCATGTTCCACATCAAAATCACCCATCACTTGCAAAAATTTAGCCAAGTGATCCTCAACTATTTCTCCCAACCCCGCTCCAAACAAATGTATGCGTTTAAGCCATTTACATGTAGGTAAGTCATGAGGAAAATCTGGGAATGCAGCAAAACTTAGTGGGTCAAAGGTAGAAAATCTCCACCTTACTGGTGACCCCACAACTGCATCCATATTTTTAGTATCAGATAGAAAAAAAACATAGCTACTACCCTTTTCTAGCTTGAGATGAAGGGTAAAACGAAAAGTGAAGATGTCGAAGATACACTCACCATAGTGCTTGTTGAAAAACAACATACATAAGAACTCATATGCTTACCAACTTCGAGAAGAATTCTTAGCGAAAGAAAAGTCTTGTACCGAGAAAAGATATTAAAGTTTTGTTCCGAGAAAAGATGTTAATCTCGGAACTAGACCTTGTGAGGCAATCTAAATCAAAAGATCTTTCTTGCGTAAGTCCCCTCTGGAGTTGTTCCTTGTATTGTATGGAGTTGCCAGGCGAGTTAGAAAAAAATAAAGAAATTAAAATAAAAACTCACCAATGTCATTGTCACCAAGGCTTGCGTTCCTCAACAACGACGCCAATTTTTTAGCACAAAATTCCACCCTCCAATTGAGTTGATAAACATGTTATAACATCGATGAAAACTTGGCTAATTTAAGGAGAAAAACCCCAAACTGTCACGGAATAGACCCCTCTCCATTTGGACTAGTGCTTGCTAGCCTTAGGGGGGAGTCCCTAAGCACATTGGGTACCTTGTTGCTCTCCTTTAAGACTGATTTTCTGCGTGTAAGCCCAAAAAACTGAGAACTATTCATCTTGGGCAGGGTGTTAGGGTGTTAAAACTATCCAAAACGATGGGGAAAATATAGTTTTTCACTTGGAGCGATCATGCAAAGTTAGCACAATGAATATGGAATAGAAATAGAACATAAAACTACTCAAAATATTGATAAAATCACAATGAACAGTTCAGAAAATGACAAATCAGATTGAAAATTTTTCGCAAGATACCGACAAGAAACAAGGTTAGAACACAAACACTTGAATTCTTTATTGATAGGCTTGCAAGAGGGTTGGCTACACCACAATAGGCAAGTCTACAACCGATACAATGATCATCTCAAAGAAGAGTCACTAGACTAAGAGAGAAAGAGACACGAATGAGAAAGAACACTATGCTAGCTACTACCAAAAAATGACCAATAATCAATGAAGACCATCCAATATATAGGAGAAGAGTGTGAATAAAATAGAAGTTAATGCGCATGAGGGAATAAGTGTGAGTGAGAAATTTAGGAATTAATGCACATGAGGGAATAAGTGTGAATGAGTAATATGCATGGGTGAGTTATGAGTGAGAGTGTCTAGAGGATAATTTTAGCTTTCCAACGCATGTTAGATTGCTAAATTTAGCCAAGGGATGAGGGAGTTATGAATTAAAGGGAAATTCAACCTATTGTTTAAGGATTTCCTAAAATTTCCTAAATTTGTGTTTAAAAGCAATTTAGGGAGAATTTTTAGAAACTGATTGCATGGAAAGTGAGAATATGGAAAGCGAGAGGAATGGAGTGAGAAAAATTAACCTTGAGTGACTAAACTTTCTCCAGAAAATGCCACCTCACCCATGCACCACCTCTATAGCTTAATTATTTCTCATTTAATGCATAATCCTTGGAAAATGCGCCTTGGGTCCATGATGCCATGTAGATGCCACATCATTCTGATACTCTGCCACATGTCAAAATTTGAGCTCGCCACTTGTCATTGTTGGAGATGACGATAACTGCTAAAAACAAAAATTTCCAAAAATAGCCATCCGGTCCCAAAAGTTCGAAACTTGTCGAAACTGACCCAAACTCTCCACAAATGCTCGAAATGATTAGGAGACCACCATCGTGTGTCTACTGCTAAAAATATAAATTCCTCGCATGTCCATGATATTATACTCATTGGATTCAATTTTCTGCAAGGAATCTGAATCCGCAATCAGAATCGACATGCAAGCCCTAGTGCTCAACTGGCTAAAAATAGAAATATGTGCCAAATCATCTCGGAAAAGGTCCAAAAGACTCGAAATATCTCAAGGATCAATAATATGTGCTCAGAATCTGAATATGGGGCCTGGAGCCCAAACTGCTAAAAATAGTGCTCAATGATAGCTTGACCTTAGTTAGGTGCTAGCTTGGTAATCTTCCCTAAGGCATTGGATTACCCTTCATTGTCACCACATGGAGAGTTCACCTGGTTGGAGGATGCCCAACTTGGGAGGAGGAAGTTGTGCATCCTAGAGAAGGGAATCGGGCCATAGATGGCGTGGGGTTGCTTGGACTCTTGTTCGGAGGCTTGAAGTTGGCAACCCAGTGGAGTACATTGCTTAGGAGGATCAATGGACTTCATGTAGGCTTGTGACAGAGGCATCTTGGCAGTCTAGGGTTAGGGTTTATCCCTTGGAAATTGGAGATTAGGGTTTTGTGATAAAACCATAGGGTATCTTTGTTGGAGAAAAAGAAGAGAAGAGGATGTCTTGCCTAGCAGGATGTGTTGGAAGTGATTCTTGCATATGAGCTTCTTGGTTGAGCTAGGGTTTTGTTGATTTCCCATATCTAAGGTTTTGGAGAGCTATTGGATTTGTACTAACCTTGAGAGAAGGCTATGGTATGTACATGTACATCTTGAGTATATAAATGAAGTTTCAGCTGTCCAAAACTTGGGCATTTTCTAGATTTGATTTTCAGCCATATATGTTCTTCATGTATTGTTATTTACAATGATATGTCTTGATGATTTGACATAAGTGAAAGGACAATTGTTAAGTGATTTAACATCTGCATTGAGGAATCTAAGGGGTTGTTTTGCTCCTGTTACACCTGAAGTTATACTACTGTTATACTGTCGTAAAAAATCATTTTCAGATCTGGTTTGTGAGATAAGTTGCCCTAGAGGGCTGGAACTTATCCAAATTGTTTGGTATCTTTTCTCCTTGGATTGCCTAGAAGTTTGGACTGTTTGGAAATTAAATATTGTACTCTTTCCATTGTTGTTTTATACACTATTTCACAACAGCCCTAAGACTGAAAATTCACATGGTTAAGATCCAGGAAACCTCTAAGGCTAGAGGTGAAATTTATGTTTTGCACTAAAAGCCAAAGACCTTGACTAGCACCAAGAAATTTTACATGGTAACAATGCTTGTTTTGGTTGAGAACACTCTAGAGTAAGAGGGAGTTTGTATTTCCACTATAGATTCCCTAGGAGAGGTACTTGACCTTCCTGAGATTGCTGGGTGTGAAACCCTAGGTGGCTTTATAGAAGCACCATTACCCTTGGAAGAGTTGTTCTTCTTATTACAGATTTTGCCTACTTCTTATACCGTTGATTTTGGGCACTAAAGACTTGTTCAAGATGTGTAAGGTGACTCTCAATCTTAGAGAGTGTAACAGGTTGGATGGAGCTTCCAACTTTGTTCTATGGAAGCTCGGGCTTCATATCCTTATGCAAGAGATCGATCTTTGGGATCATGTTGAGAAGGAACTTCCAAAACCTATCGATCCAAAATAGTTGGCTGCTCATCAAAAGAGGGAAGTCAATGTGAACAGAATCATTCTTGATTCAGTGAAGGATCATTTCATTTCACACATTTCAGATAAGAAGACAAGTAAGAAGATGTTTTGTTCTTTGGTTGAAATGTTTCAGAACTCTTATGTTTCTCGACAATTGCTCTTGCAAGACCAGCTTTCAGCCATTTGCATGAGCAAGACAAATACTATGGTTAGCTACTTGACTAGGATCAGTGAATTGAATGATCAATTGGTCGCCATTGGGACAAAGGTGAAGGATCAAGAGTTGGTGTCCATTGCTCTAAAAGGACTTGGTCCTTCCTAGATGCCTTTTGTTCAAGGTGTTTTTGCTCGAGAAAATATTCCAAAGTTTCCAAAGCTTTGGGTTGATCTTGTGCAAGAAAAAATCAGATTGCAATCTTGTTCGAAACAAGGGGAAGTGGATGCTATTGGTCTCGTCGAGAGGATGAAGAAGGATAACGAGAAAGGATTCAAAAGAGAAGGATGGGACAACTACAG
This sequence comes from Picea engelmannii, assembly GCA_009831015.1. NCBI lineage: Eukaryota > Viridiplantae > Streptophyta > Pinopsida > Pinales > Pinaceae > Picea > Picea engelmannii. The sequence continues at coordinate 133,370 of ML795861.1, forward strand.
GAAAGGACTTAAGTAAGGTGATGTGCTTTCAAAGTCACAAGATGCTATCTAGTGTCCATTGAAGGAGGGAAAGGGTATGAAACAAATTGCATATGGGATTGTAGCAAGCGCGGAGGAGATTAACTCTCAGTTTGAGACTATATTTTCCATGTCTTCTTGTTTATCTTCTAACATTGTGTCTAGTGTTGGTTGGTATGTGGACAATGGAGATTCGAGACACATGACATATGAAAAGTATTGGTTCAGCAAGATTCAGGAGCTAGAGGGAGGAACGATTGTGGCGCTTGCTGATAAGGCCACTTAACCCGTGAGAGGAGTTGGCTCCATTTGTTTTCAAATGCCTCTGGTGATGTTCTTGAGCTAAATGATATTATTTTGTTCCTAGTTTAAAAAGAACCTTCTTTCAGTGTCATGTATGACAACAGTGTACAGTGGCTTTTGAAGGACAACAATGCACCATCACTTGTGTATGGTATTGTTGCAACTGCATTGTTTATGGTTCAAGTACATGCTAAATGAAATAAACCACATGTGCACGAGCTAAAGCATTAAAATTCAACATGGTATCAGAGCAGAGTTCCTGAAGAGACCATTGCACAAGCCATTGAAGAAGCCAGTCGTGCCCCCTTGTTGCAACTGCAAAAACGGCTCCCCTTTTTTTGTCAGTTTCAGCACTTTATACTTGAGCATTGGGGTTAATTTCTGCATAGGAGTGTACGACCTCCTTTAGCGCACCTCTAGAGACTCTCGGATTGCAAATCGGAGAAGTTTTGATTATGCCATCCAGAGATACATGTTCAACATGATGGCATTTACAGAGGTTGTGCTCTTGGCAAGAATGTCAAGGGGTCCTTCTTCAACAGTGACAACAGATCCAATGGGATCTTGGACTTAATACATTCATATGTGTGTGGACCCATCACTGTTGCTTCCTTGAACGGATATTTGTACTATGTGCTCTTCATCGATGATCACTCTTGGAAGATGTGGATTTACTTCTAGAACACCAAGGATGGAGTCCTTTCGAGATTTCAAGAGTCTAAAGCTCAGGTTGAGAACCTGACCGGGAGAAAGATCAAGGTGTTGAGATCAAATAATGGAGGAGAGCACACCTCCACGGATTTCAGTGATTTCTGTATTGAGGCAGGGATCAAGAGGGAATACATCGTTCCTTATAACCCTCAACAAAATGGGGTTGCAGAGAGGAAGAACATAACCATCATTGAGGCAACCAAAGCAATGATACATGATCATAATCTACATATGATTCTGTGGGCAGAAGCATCCATGACAACTATGTATGTTCGGAACAGGAGTCCTCATCGGATTTTGAAGAACATGACTCCCAAAGAAGCTTTCACCGGAGTAAAGCCTGACGTTGGACACTTCAGGATATTTGGGTGTCCAGTATACATTCATGTACCCAAGGAGAAGAGGACCAAGCTAGACCCTTCAGGCAAAAAGGGTACATTTGTGGGGTACAGTGAATCTTCGAAGGCTTATCGGATCTACATCCCTGGTCAGAGACAGATTGAGGTGAGCAAAGATGTCACCTTTGAAGAAGAGATAGCCTTTCGAAGATCCAAACTCTGCCATTTTCCCCGCGCGCTCGAGCCTCCATCATGTTGCATGTCTAGCACTCCCAACGCTCGTCGACACTCACTCTAAACTCTGTCGCTTGATTCTCCAACACGTTGCACGCTCAAATGACTATCAACACCCTGCGGACTGTGTCTAAGCTCTCGTCGACGGTCGCTCGATACTCCAGCACATTGCTTCTAAGCTCTCAGCAGTCGCTCCAGCACACTGCACGCCCGAACGACCATCGACACCCTGCAAAGACCATTGACTAGAAGTGACCTCTGGGCCGTCACCCGAGCTGCACGCTGCCACACATGTATAGACTACACTCAGACACTGAGACAGTGGCAGTCACACCGTGCACGCCGCGTATAGACTCTAGAGTCTAGACTAAAGTTTACAATGGAAATTGCGGCCTGCACTTCATGAACAGTCTACAGAGACGCGATTTGGATCCTAGACACGCGAGCATAGTCGACCAAACCAGAGACGCTAGCATTATAAACTTATAATAGCGCCTCCTCCAGTGGCCAAGGCTCAGTCTTTAGATCGTTGACCTTGCAAAGTCTGCAAACATCAGGTAATTTTTTTAATAGCAGTCTGTAAATTATTTTAAGGTTAAAAGTCTTGTAAATTATTTTTTTTAACAACAGTCTGTAATTTTCTTAATAGCAGACAGCAGTCCGTAAATTATTTTAACACTTCTCTCTAGCAGTGCACACTGCACAGTGAGCAGTGCACAAGCTTGAAGCAGCCTGTAGGTGCATTTTTTTATTTGTATCAAAGTATTGTTTTGATTTTATCAATTTATAATTTTTGTTTTTTAAAACTCAGAAGTAGAACACTCCCCTTTCAGAGTTTAATTTTAAAATCTGATTACTGTACATAAAAAAAAATTGCAAAACCTTCATTCAATCATCAATGGCACCTCCAAAATCTACAACTGAGGCATGGAAACATGTCAAGAAAGAGGGGAATACTCTTGTATGTTAATTATGTGGACATAACTTCAGTGGCTCTTTAACAAGAGCAGTGGACCACCTCCTTGGTATCAGTAATGGGAGTGGAGGTGGTGTGGAAGGATGCAAAAATATATCTGATGAGTAGAAAGATGCAGTGGAGAAAGACTACAACAAATCAAAGGTAGAAAAGGGAAAAATGGATATGAAGAGGCAACGGATTGAAAGGGAGATTGCCATGACTTCCTCAAACACCATTCATTCTTCATCAAACTTGGGTGGCTCAAGTTCTGCCCCAACAAAAGCAGGTGGAACCAAAACATTAAACCAATTTTGGAAACCTATTGAAAAACAAGAAGTTGATGATGTTGTTGCCGAATTTTTTTATGCCTGTGCAATTCCATTCAATGTAGCCAGGAGTCCATATTTTAAAAATGCATTCAAAAAGGCCATTGATTTTGGAAAGGGGTATGTTCCTCCTAGATCCGAGGCTTTAAGGACCACTTTTCTCAGCAAAACAAAGGACGGAGTGACAAACAAGTTGGATGACATTAGACAGTCTTGGAATCTTATAGGTTGTACAATTTTGAGTGATGGTTGGTCATACTTGTGTCATCGTCCATTGATCAATGTGTTGGTTTATTCCCCTCAAGGGGTGTAGTTTTTGAAAGCAGTTAATGCAATGGACGAAGTGAAGACATCAGAATTTATTTTTAGAATTTTGGATGAAGCAATTCAGGAGCTTGGGGAGGAAAATGTTGTCCAAGTCATCACAGATAGTGCCTCAAATTGTGTTGGTGCAAGAAAGATGATTATGGAGAAATCATAGTTTTAAAAACCGAAACCGGTACCGGAACTGGTCGAGGGTCCAACCTGAACCGGAACCGGAACCGGTAATAAACCGGTCGAACCGGTTTTTTAAAAAATACATAAAATATTTAAATTTTAACGAAAAAAATATATTTTTAAGATTTTAAATCATGTTTCCAAAGCATTAGAGA
>ML795861.1:137875-148373 GCA_009831015.1 Picea engelmannii
AAATGAAAGATAAAGGAGAATGTCACTTTTACTTTAAGAATTTAACATTACCATTAATTACTACCCTCAGCTGCACACCAAAACACCTTACAACTCCAACTTGTTACTTAGGTTTTAGGTTTTAGGGGGTTTTAGAGGGTTTTTAGGTTTGGTCATAAACCGACTGGTTTGGTTATAAACCGGCCGACCGGTTCGGTTTATTGACCGGTTTGAACCGGTCGACCATCAAACTGGTCAAACCGGCCGGTTTCGGTTTCGGTTCAACGGTTTTTAAAACTATGGGAGAAATACACAAAGATTTATTGGACCTCTTGTGCAACTCATTTCTTGGATTTATTGCTTCATGATTTAGCCAAATTTCCATGGGTCAATGAGACAATTCGCTGAGGAAAAACAATTGCAAATTTTGTCATCAACCATCGTCTCACTTTGAGCATATACAGGAAAAATGCAACTAGAGAGTTGTTGAGGCCTTGTGATACAAGGTTTGCTACATTTTACATTACTTTGAAAAGAGTTGTTGAGGAAAAAACAAGCCTCAGAGCTATTTTCTACAATACTGAGTGGGAAAGATCTCACCTTTCAAAAGAATCAAAAGGAAAAAATGTAGAACAAATAGTGCTCAACAATAATTTTTGGGAAAATGCTGACAAAGTTTTAAAAATGTGTAATCCAATTGTTAATGTGCTCTGCATGGTTGATGGTGACAAACCTTCTATGGGTTTTATTTATGAGGCCATGGATCGTTGCAAGGAAGCCATTGCAACTGCTTTTGATAATGTGGAAGCTAATTACCAGGAGATATGGGAGGTAATTGATCAAAGATGGAAGATGATGCATAGTCCTTTACATGCAGCAGGTTGCTATTTAGACCCCAGATTGTTTGGAATATCAAGACATCAGGATGATGAAGTCATGAGTGGACTTTATGAGACTATTGACAAGCTACTTCCAGATCCATCAATTGCATATTCTGTTAGATCTCAGCTCAGAGCATACAGATTAGAAAGGGGGGTATTTGGAACCAAAACAACAAAGTATGGTAGGACTAAAGTTGTTGGAGCAATATGGTGGGAATTTTATGGGGCCCTAGAATTGCAAAATTTTGCAATTTGTGTCTTGAGCCAGGGATCAAGTGCATCAGCTTGTGAAAGGAATTGGAGTTCCTTTAACCATATTCATTCCAAGAAAAGAAATAGATTGTTATCTAGAAAATTAGAAGATCTTGTTTATGTTCGCAGTAACTTGTAGTTGGCTTTAAAGAATGTGGCTAAAGACTCGTCCAATTCTTCTACTTCATGGCTCAGTCTTGTTCCAAATGCACCAAAAGATGGAGATGATCTTGGCATTGAGAATGATAGAGCCTCAACTAGTGCTGAATTCAGTGGTGATCATGCTTCTAGTGGTTTTACTGCCTCTACTGCTCTTGATGACATAGAGATTTTTGATGTAACAAGTAGGCCACAGGAACATCAAGAATGAATCTTGTGTTCCTGTTCTAGTTTTCTTTTTGCATGCCGACTTTTGTAAAACTTTTTAATGTTATGTTCATGTCTTTAATGCTATGTTTCAAACTTTCATGAACATGTTTTTAGCTTTTGAACAATATGATGTGCTTTTAAAATATATATGTTTCATGATTAATCATGTTGTTATGCTATTTTCATTTCTATCAGATGTACGATAAACTTATAATAAGAGTATTGAATATATATTTTTTATTTTTCAAATTTTGTACTATGTCGAACTTAATGCCCAATTTTATCCCCAAAAATTTGACTGTCGAATTTTTGGTGAACTTCAAGCTCGCCGAACTCAAACATGAACACGAACCAGGTGACTAAGGCTGGGGGACATTGTCCTGGCGTGGTGACCAGTGGTGACAGTGTTACCCACAAGCACTTCACGGAAATGAGAAGGTTGGCTCGTGATGAGACCCCCTTTCTCTTGGCTATGCCACCAAGATCCACTACCCTAGTTTGGTGACCAGATAGATGGTAGTGTCCTACCGCTACATGCCCATGGACTTAATAGGCCAGCTCATGATGAGACCTCCCATCCACCAACCAGACCTTGAGTTTTATTTTATCTTACGGTTCCCCTTTTCTTACTGAGAAGCCTTTTATTGCTTTCTCAAGAATCCCTAGGCGAAGCATCTCAAAGGTTTTATTTTGGCTTTTAACTTTTGCCAGCTACTTTTACCCTCTGGGCCTTTAGCCCCTTCTTTCCACAAGGCAAGTTACAACCCTTACTAGTGTGGAAAACCCAATGCTCAAACAAAGGTAAGGGAAGATGAGAGGGTAATGATGAAAAATGGTAAGTATGGAAGGAATGGACGATGACCTTTCATAGACCCACCCAGTGGCAACTAATCCTAAAGGGAACTAGCTTACTAGGCATTATGTCACCCCCCCAGGTATGAACAAGTTAAAGAGCATAATTTCCAAGAAAACGTTATGAAATAAAGGGGAGTTTAGTGCAATGCATTCAAATTCTTTGAAAATCAGAGTGACACATACCATGATACCCGAACTCATTACCTCATGGAGAAAGACCCACTACTACTTCAGGACGAGGCAGGTGGGATGGATGTTGTGTTTGTTGATAGATTGGATGCACTGAAGAAAAGATGGGCCCTCCGGGGCCAAGCTCAAGTCTTCTAGCTCTCAGTACTCCATGTCTAGGACCTGTGGGCCTCGAGACATAATCTCCTTAGTTATCCCTACGATAGGGGATAACAGGTTCAAAACCTATTGTGGCTTTAGTGATTGATTCTAGATTTGCAGTTGATGGGAGTATTGTAAACTACAAGGATAAGGTTTATGGATTTTTTCAAACAGAGGGAATTTCCGTCGGATTCTCTTAAATAGAGGGAGTTGCCCATGGATTTTATCAAATAGAGGGAGTTGTCAATGAATTTTTTGAAAGGGAGTCAACCTTGACTAGCACTGAGAATAAATTTTGTTGTACTAAAGTGATTTTCAGATCTAGTATACGCTTGGAAAAGTGTGCCCTATTACCATCCAAGCCCTTACTTCTTGAGATGAAAGTCCTAAAGCTCAAGTAAGACCCTAAGGAAACTTGGAGAGGTCGTTTGTTATAAATATAAGCCTAAGTATAATAATATAATAAAAAAATTAAGTAAAACATATTAATAAAATGAATTTAATAAGATAGTAGATACTAATAAATTAGAGTCATGACTCCTCGATAAAGGCACCTAAGTGTATTATAAAAGGGCCCTCTCAATGTAAAAGACAATCATTATTTTCATCATTCAATCATTTTATTATTATAACAATTATGCCTTCAAGAAAATAAATTAATATAACAATGGTATCAGAGCAAGCAAGAGAGCCAACTGTTGATTGGTCCCTACAGCCAGTCACCAATCAGAATTCTGTACAGCCAACTGCCAATCAGAATTTTGTACATGCACTGACCATTCGCCATACAGCCATCGTCGTACCACAGTCCGTACTGTCAACATTCTATGCAGACGTCATACGCTAAAAAATTGTACTATGTCATACGATTCAGTCGTACTTGAACCCAGCTGCCTTTAACTCTGTCGCTGTCATACATTTGACTTCCATTGGAATCATCATGTTTGTACACTGTATGATACAACCGTCAATTCATTAATTAATTAATCGATTAATTTCCATACGAATGCAAATTTGCAATCATACGATTAAATTAATCACTGTCTATACGATTATATAAATTATTGTTCGTACACAATTGATTTATGCAATTAATCAATTGAGGGGTCGTACAGCGCAATTGAAATCATTAAGAGGATAGCAGTAAATTAAAATTTGGTCAAAATTGATCAGAAAACCCCACGGGTGACCAGGAAGATAATAGACATCCAATCAAGATTGGAAAAAATGCAAAAAGAATATGATAAGAAGTATGAAGAAATTCTTGTGAAAAATAGTGAGTTGCGGGCTCAGATCATGCAAAATCATGATGCCCTGAGAAAAGAAGAAAATGAGTTAAGGAACTTGGTCACCCAAGATAACCTTAACTCACTACAGAAACAAGCAAAACTGTATAATGAGATGAATGACAATCATGTTGAATTGAAAGACCTCATAGCCAATCTAGCAATATAGATTGCATCTCTAAAAAAAACCATTCTGCAACTAAACTCTCTGAGTACTCCTAATCCTCCGTCAAGCCCTTATAGTACCTCCAATCCGCAAATGAATATACCCCGCTAGACACAACAATCCCACAAATAAATATACCTCAGGGTGTGGTAGTTCCTAACCAATTCCCTCCATATGCCAACCAAACCGTTTTTTATCCACCAAAAGCCAAACTTGAGTTGTCAAAATTTGATAGGAACGAAAATCAAGGTGTGGTCTGGTTTAACAAGGTGATGAACCCCATTTTGGCTTCCTATACCTTATATATATATATATATACTTTTGGTTAAGGTATTATCTAATTTGCAATATAATAATCTTAATTTCTCTTTATGGTTAAGGTTTAGTGTGGATTTTAAAAGAAAATTTGAATTATTAATTATGTGTGATTTTTAATGAAGTTGATCGTTCTTATAAAGTCTAAAGTATTTCAGGAACATGAAGAATTTCAGGTGCAGCTATGGGTATTTTAAGAAGATATATATATATATATATATATATATATATATATATATATATATATATATATATATATATATNNNTGGGAGGGAGATTAATGTATTTTCAAAGCCACAAGCCTCTAAGGTTGCAATATTCAGCATATTATATCTTCAGCAGAATTAAGAGATTAAAATCAGCAGCAAATTATACCTTCAGCAGAATTAAGAGATTAAAATCAGCAGCGTATTATACCTTCAGCAGAATTAAAAGATTAAAATCAGCATATAAAGGAACAAAGAACCTGAGAGTGCACAAAGAATGTTCATTAATCGATCTTTATCCCCCCATGCTAGTGCATTCTCGCCTTTGTCCTCACAAATTTCCTTGACAAAGGTTGTAGAGATGATGGATGCAAAAATTTTCAAGTTTCTCTATGCATGTGGTATACCATTCAATGTTCTTCGCTCACCATATTGGCATGAAATGGTAAAAGTCATCAATGGTGCCCATAAAGGATACAGGAGCCCCAGATATGACAAAGCTAAACCTTGGGACTTGACAGGGAAAGAGCCAAAATCCAAGGTGCTCTAGGAAAATTTACAAATGATTGGAACCAACATCGGGTATCAATTGTATCTGATGGTTGGACAAATGTGAAAGGCAGGCCATTGATAAATATTCTTGGTGTCTGTTAGTGGTGTGGTCTTCCTTTCAACCCATGACTACTCAAATCGCTACAAGACATGTATTAATATTGCAGATACCTTGATTAAAACCATTCAAGAGATTGGGCCCTAGAATGTCATTCAAGTCATCATTGATAATGTTGTTAATTGTAAGGCAGCAGGAGCAATCATTGAGGATAAATACCCGAATATATTTTGGTCAGGATGGAGCCATGGTTTTAGAGCGCTTGGAAGCAGAACTTTTGGGTGATCATGATGGTGATCATATTCCTGGAGGAGACATCCCACCTCCATCCACTAGCAGCGGTCCAGATGCATCAATTTTTCCTTTATCTTCATAGTGTCCATTGTCACGTGGGGGCCATTCAATTGTTGGTTTTGTTCCACGAACACTTCCAACTTCCACCTGCTCCTCCTCATCTTCAAACAAGAAACTAGAAGTTTCTCGTGGCAAGAGGAAAACTTATAGCATAGTACTTAGTACTTGCTAATATAAACTAGATCGCTTTTTCTTTTTCCTATTTATAAGTATTCTCTAGAACTTAGTACTTTGTCTTGACTCTTTATTATGGCTTATTTTGTAAACAATGAAGTTATGAATGTTATCCCCTAGCCTAGGGATAACTAAGGAGATCGTATCTCGAGGCCCACAGGTTCCAGACATGGAGTGTCGAGAGTCAGACGACCTAAGCATAGTCCTAGAGGGCCCCTCTTTTCTTCAAGAGCAGTCCACATATTGCCAGCAACAACATCCATCACACCAGCCTGGTCCTGAAGTAGTAGTGGGTCTTGCTCCATGAGGTAATGAGTCTGGGTGTCCAGGTATGTATCACTCTAATTTTTGAAGCACTTGACCATGTTGTATTGAATCCTTCTTCATTTCATGATGTTTGCTTGGAAATTATGCTCTTTGCCTTGTTCAAACCTGGGAGGGTGACACAGTGCCCTAGCAAGTTGACTTCCCATTAGGATGGGTTGCTACCGGGTGGATCGTTGAAGAGTTATCGTCTATTCCCTCCATACTTACCACTTTCCATCTCCCCTTTCTTTTTGGGTATTGGGATTGGCTACACTAGGAAGGGTTGACCTTACCTCATAGGAAGAAGAGGCTAAAGGCCCAGAGGGTAAAAGCAGCTGGTAAGAGTTAAAAGCCAATTTTGAAACCTTCGAGATGCTTCGCCCAGGGATCCCTGAGAAAGCAGTGAAAAGCTTCTCAGTAAGAAAAGGGAACCCACAAGAAAACATAAACACTCAAGGTACTCGTTGATGGATAGGAGGTCTCATCACGAACCGGCCTATTATGACCATGGACATGTAGTGGTATGACATTACCACCTATTTGGTCACCAAACCAGGATAGTGGCTCTTGGTGGCATAGCCAAGAGAAAGGGGGTCTCATTACAAGTCAGCCTTCTCATTTCCGTGAAATGTTTGTGGATAACGTTGTCACTTCTGGTCATCAAGCCATGACAGTGGCCTTCAACTATACCCTTGTAGCACAAGAGAAAAAGATCAAAAGAAATGAAGATAAGAATAAATGGCAATGAATGGGCTAGGAAACAATTGCATCCATGACAAGGTGCAGATCACCCTCCATAAAGGCACCCACAAGTAAGACTACATTTCTCTGTTATCACATGCACCCCATGCCACCTCATACACTTGCATGACTTGGACTAGAATCCACCTAGGAAACACCCCAAACTTAAGGGGGATTAGCCCAATATGACACCCTGAGACCCTCTCCAAACCTAACTGAATACCTTAGACAAAAAATCTGCTGCAGAATTGAGTTCCACTTTTTTTGCTAGCAAGTCGATATCTTCCATCATCTCGCGATATTTTCACAATGTGTCGTGACATATTGAATGTGTCGCGACACATTCAATATGTCGGATATGTCGCGACATATTCCAAACAATATATCGACCTCTTGTATATCTCAACGATATATCTGATATATCGGAGAGATATACAACACTTGTTTATTTCAGTGTATCTTTTGTATTTGGGTACCTAACATGGCCTTGTTGTCGGGACCCATTCTTTATTTTCACCAGTGATGTTCAGGGGGGGTGTTGGAGATACTTCACACACACACCTAGGATTTCTTTTTCCTAAGGTTTTCCCTATGTTTATTAGTCATTATTCAGGAGAATATTCTCTGCAGTTCACACTTCAGTTTGATCAATTGAGTGGAGTCTAGATGCCACATTGGGATTATCACCATGCAACATTGGGATCATCACCACCGAATGCGCATTGTCCTTGGGATCATCACCAGACTAGTACATTACTCATGATTCCCTAATCTCCTTCTCACTTCACTTTGTTTCAGTCAGTTAATTAAAGACTAAGAGACTAGTTAACTCAGACTAGGTGGTAGTTCACTCCCGTAACTTCCTGAGAGATTAGACTAGGTGGCAGTTTACTCCTGTCACTGTTGATGTGTGTCCAGATCACTCTAGACCACCACTAAGGCACATTGGCTTCTCCTCCAATGCACATTAGTTAAGTTATACAGAGTATATAATGTGTAAATTATCATTCATTCATTGGGTTAATGAGAATTTTTCCATTCTTTCTCCTGCTTCTCGTTTCTCATATTTTCTCTGCAAATTGTGTATGTCATTTGCTAGCTAGATCTATTCTATGCAGGTTCAACACATTTACACCAGCACCTTAGAGTTTGAATCCTACCTCTTGGTTTCAAGTAGGCCATCATCCAAGCCTAGTTGGATGTTATAAGACTCCATAACCCTTGAAAGACACCTAGTCTCAAAGCATTCTCATGGTGAATTGATCAGCAAACTCTTTCTCCCAACTCTCTTAAGCATTCTACTAACCTAACTAACACAAACATTGGCAAACTCATTGGATAATTTGTTGTTGTTACAAAAGTTTGCTACAGCCATCTGATAACATTCTTATTTGTTGCATACACTCTTGCAAAGGTGGCTTAACTCATTCAGAAATTGCATCTTACAATTGGATATTGTTCTAGTGGATGAATGTTAAGTTTTAATGGTCAATTGTTGTATTTCTGAGCATGAATTGTTGCTTTTGTTGTAAATCATTTACTGTTGTCGTATCATTGTTCGCTGCCACAAATTTACAACAACCATTGCAACTTACATTGTCTAATGTCTTAAAGAGGTATTAATTGCATGTTTGGACTTGGAAATAATCATATATATGTTGTAAATTGTTCTTCTTCCGGGCAGGTACTCAAACAACTTCATACCTCTTTTCTTACCTTGACCTAAACCTTTCTTTAGGTGATCATGAGAGGGGGCAGTAAGCTTGGCTACTATACTTGCTACTTTGATCCCTTGAGGTCACCAGGGAAGCCTCTCTTGTGGTGGACCTCTTCCATCAATAAAACGAGGGAAATTCTTACTAAGGTGACAGTAGTAGTATCTTCCATTGTTACGGAAGATTTAGGGACTTGTGGTGGGGCTTTGCACAAGTACAAATCCTGCAATAACAAGACATAACAGAATAAAATAAACTAAAGTTAAATTGACTTTATTAATGCCTAAGTCTCACATCTAATTGACCATTATAAGCTACGACTAGCTTTTAAATAATTTGCATGGGACAGTAGGGTTTTCAGTATGAAATTTATTGCAAAAATTTCCAGCCACCAAAAAAGAGGGCAACAAACCCTAAAATGTGATCTAAATTTTTTTGTTGGAACTGAAAATTTGTAGCACAGCAATGATAATGTTTACAGATTTTTATTCGAACCGCCCCAACCCTGGTTCCTTAAGGATGTTATTGATGATGTTTCATGCTTGGGTGAGGGGTTTCCCTATGTTGATTTCAGAGATGATGATTACATCAACCCTATCCAACAATGGATAGAGCATGCTTGCGAATGTTCATCCTTATCTTGGCATGATTTTGGTGTTCTTATCCATTTTTTATAACCTCATTTATGTTTTCAGCCAAGCACTTTGGGAGATTCTAGCACATATTGGTTTGATTTTTATGTCTTCTTATTTTGGTTTGTGGCCAAACACAAAGAAAGACCTCGTGGTGTTAAATCCATCAAATGGTTGCATTGGTTCTATGATTTCACTTAGCTCTTGCATTTCTCCATCTTGGATAGGATAGGAGAAATAAGCTCGTGAGCATTAGAATAGAACAAATAAGCTCATATGAGCATTAGAGTAAGCTCATAAGAGCATTAGAGATAGTTATTTCCTTTCATGTCTTGTTCTAGAGATATTTCAGACATTCATGGATATTATGGTTATGTAGGGTTTCAAGATGAGAGCATTGCACCTATCCCACCACATGTTTTCATCTCTTCTTAGTGATCTATAGGAAGTACAACATGGATCTGAAGTTCTCATGAGCTCTTGTTAGAGAACATTTCCCCATGTTGGAGTCAGTTGTTATCCCATGTATGGTATGGGGCCTTATGTTTGCGATTTTCATCACATACACATCAGAGATTTACAAGTTGATGGGGTAGTTGATTGACACGAGGGACATCATTGGTATATCTTCGTGGATGATCCCTATTATCCTTGTTATCCCCACTTTTTAGGGATAACAAGGAGATCATGTCTCGAGGCCCACAGGTCCTAGACATGGAGTACCAAGAGTAGGATTGACCTAAGCATGGCCCTAGAGGGCCTGTCTTTTCTTCATTCATCATCTTTTGTCTTGTCAACAGCAGCAGCATCCATCACCATCGGCTTGATCCTGTATCAGAAGAGGTTCTTGCTCCATGAGGTAATTGGTCTAGGTATCATGGTATGTGTCACTTTTGATCATTGAAACCTTTAAATATATGCATATGATTCCTTTTATCTCTAACAACTGCTTGGATCTTACATTAACCCACTTAACCATGCTTGGGGAAATTGACAGGGTGCCCTAGCAAGCCTGTGCCCATAGGTCTTGGTTTTCCACTGGGGGAATTTCTAAAAAGCCATCATCCGCTCCCATCATAGCATCACTGTTTCATCTTATCTCCTGCTCATTTATCCCATTCCCCTTGTCTGGGCATTGGGTTGACCTATTTGCAGGATTGCACCTTATCTCGTGGGAAGAAGGCGCTAAAGGCCCAGAAGGTAAAAGCAGTTGGTAAAAGACAAAAGCCTAGAAATAAAACCTCGAGATGCTTCGCCCAGGGATCCCCGAGAAGGCAGTAAAAAGCCTCTCAGCAAGAAACAAGAGGGACCCGAAAAATAACAAAAC
>ML795861.1:148423-165480 GCA_009831015.1 Picea engelmannii
AACAGTATGACATTGCCACCGTCTGGTTACCACGCCAGGGCAGTGACCTTTGGTTGCATGGCCAAGGGAAAGGGGGTCTCATCACGAGCCAGCCTTCTCATCTCTGTGAAAGTACTTGTGGGTAACGTTGTCAGCTCTGGTCAGCATGTCAAGGCAGTGTCCCCTGGTTAGTTCTTGAACAAAAAAGGCAAATAAAAGAATAAAACAAGAATAAAAAGAATAAAGGCAAGAATGGGCTTGGAAAAAATGCATCCATGACAGGTACAACTCGCCTTCTAGAAAGGCACCCACAGGTAACACTTATGCATCCTTGGCCCTCACTGCACCCACATGTTTGGACATCCCCTAACCACATCACCTCACTTACATGGCTTGGATGAGATCTTTCTGGAAACTCTCCTTTTCTTGTGGACACTAGCCCAATAGGATGCCTTGTCCTTTTCTCCAATCTTGTATTGCAGGTTTTTGTAATGTCTTTGAGCTATTGATTGATGTACTAGGGGTTTTATGCATATGTTTAATAATGATCCTTGTGACTGATGAGCCGATGGAGGGCGTAGCTTTTGATGTGCAGGACCATGCCTGAAGGACAGGTACCATTTGGACCGGTACACATGGGGAGATGACCAGTTTGGACCTCCATGGGGCTGAAGAGCTCACCAGATGGATGTTGAGACCCCATCAGGGGGCAGAGATAGGACATAGCTTGATCAAGGGTTTTGCACCTGAGAGGAAGAGGACGTTCCACCAGAGACACTCTGGCAGGACTAGACCTAGGGGGAATGACCCCTTTTCAATGGAACATTAGCCTTGGAAGGCTTAGGACGTCCCCATCTTCACCATGACGTCATCCAGCTTTATGGACGCTTTTGGAGGCAGACTGGGCAACAGTGGCACATGTGGCATGTTGGAGAGGCCCCTGGAGGGCTAACGTTTTGCTCCTGGATGTCTCATTTGCCCTAGAAAGGGCTACTGCCTCCCTTGAAGGGGCTTTTACTCTCTTTTCTGCTTAATTAGGGTTTTTACTTAGCATTTTATGTAAAAACAGTATGATTTTGACATTATGGCCTTGTCGACCTTTTTATGACTTAAAAAGTAAAATTAGGTCATTGATACAGTATATATTGAGGATTTTGATCCTCATTATATGATCACAACTAACTCACTCACAGTGAGGTCTGATTTTTTGCGCCCTATTTGGGTTATTGGCTGAATTAAGGAAGGCGCACTTGTTGAAGTAAGAGATTTTTGGCATTCTATGGTGTTTTTTTTGAAGGGAGGTGTTACAACTAGGGTTTGCATGGCTATTTTTGATGAATTGTAAGTATTTTTCTTCAAAACTTCTTAAATGAATGGTTGTACTCTTATTTTCTTGCATGTATTTATAATTTGTTGAATCAAAACCCTAGGTGACAAAAGCCACGAGATGTTCATAGTCATCAGCATCTTTTTGCATTAAGACACCAGCAATAGTATCCTGGGATGCAAACGAGAATATTATGAAATCTAGTGAGAAATCAAGGCTGATCAAGACAGGAACTTGGGAGATAGCATCTTTAATATCTTCAAAGGACTTGTTGGTCTTATCATTCCACCTGAAGGCAACATCCTTCTTTAGCAAGGCGCTCAGAGGTTTTATCCTTTTGACGAAGTTTGGCACAAATCTACGAATAAAGTTGATCTTTCCAAGAAAGGATTGTAAAGATTTTCTGTTGGTTGGGGGGTGGACATCCTTTATTGATTGGACTCTTTTAGGGTCAATGGAAACTCCTCCCTACGAAGCCACATGACCTAAAAACTTTCCTTCATCAATACCGAAAATGGATTTCTTGGGATTCAACGAGATACCATACTTTCTGCATCGCTCGAAAACAATCCTGAGGTGTGAGAGATGGTCTTTCCTATCCTTGGACACAACGGTAAGGTCATCTTGGTAGATTTCTATGATTTTTTTGTATAAGGTCCCTAAAGGCAAAATCCATTGCTCTTTGGAAAGTGGCATAGGCATTCATAAGACCAAACGACATTCTTAAGTACATAAAGGTTCCCCACGGTGTGGTAAATGCAGTTTTGAGTTGGTCTTCTCTTTTAAGCAAGACTTGGTTGTATCCTGAAAACCCATCCAGCATAGACATCATCCCTGCCCCTGTGACCCTTTGAAGCAAATGTTCCATGTTTGGGAGTGGGTAATTGTCTTTCAAAGACAATTGGTTGAGGTTACGAAAATCAACACACAAACGTATGTCACCATTCTTTTTTCGAACAACTACCAAATTTGACATCCAAGAGGAATATCTAATAGGGGTTATGATGCCAGTGTCAACCATCTTCTGGAGTTCCTTTTGTATTTGGCTTGCCAACTTTGGATTGATATGTCTTAGCTTTTGTCAGAAAGGTTTGGCTCCTTCTACAAAAGGTATAACGTGCTGGATAACGTCCCCCCTATAAGCTTTCAAATCATCATAGTTCCAAGCAAAGGTGTCCTTGAATTCCCTGACCAGTGCCAAGATCTTTATCCTCTCCTTCTCGGTGGAGCCTTTACCTATTTTGATCATTCTTGGATCTATTTCTGTGCCGATATTGAATTCCAGGGCTTCATCAGCTTGTTTGTTGGATCTTTTTCCTTTGAAAACATCATGCCTATCGAAAAGGTTTTCTAGGGAAACACAACCCTTTGGCAAGGTATTGCTTTGAAGGTTAATGACTTCCAGGTTCATGGAATCAACTAGGAAAGTAATTTGCGAATCAGTGAACTCCTTGTTGTTCTCCATGAACCTGATAATTTGATCGTCATCCTCAAAAACTTGCCAATATTCCAAATTATCGGGGACAGAAGGTCTAAAAAGAACTTCCATCTTGCTTAAGTCATGAAGAGGTCCCTCACAAGGTTGTAAGGTAGAAGCAGAGACAACCAAAGCATCCGCCACGTGGTTTTCTTCTCGAGGAATGGCTTCAAGTGACATTATTCTGAAGGATTTTGAGAGGGATTGAGCCATGTCTCGGTACTTCTTCAACTTCTCATTTTTAGTGGCAAATCTCATCATAACTTGCGATGCAATGAGGTCTGAGTCTCCTTTTGCCTTTAGGTGTGTAACGCCTTTGTCAATTGCTAAGTTGAAACCTAGGATCAAGGCCTCATATTCGGCAATGTTGTTGGTGCAATGGAATTCTAGCCTATATGAATGGTAAAAGATTTCACTGGAAGGGGTTGTCAAAACTATTCCAGCGCCTGATCCAGAGTTTGAGTGGGATCCATCAAACTCCAAGGTCCAGATTCCTTCAGTTTCTTCAATGGTGTCGATATCTAACTTCCCTTCTTGGACAAACCAATTATTGAGGTCACTGTTGATACACAAGAGTTGGTCACTTGACTCATCAGAGGTTTCAACTGGGGAGCCTACAAGAGGTTTATTGTAGAGGGTGAAGAATCCTCCTTCAGGATGAGGGATAGTTTCCTTGGATTGTTGTTCATGAAAACTTCCATCTAAGTGTTCTATAAGGCCTTTGTGAAGGATAATACCCAAGTTGCTCACGACATCTATAACGACCACATCTATCAAGAAGGGAGCGTTGGGGTAGGAATCAAAGGCAATTTCTAGGTTTTTAATGATTCCTTTTGCAAAGTCACCTCCGATATTTGGTTGTGAAAGGCTTAGGCCCAATTGATGCATAACCTCTTCCGTCATCATGTTGGTTGTAGCATTCGGGTGCAGGAGACAATTGCGAAGGAGGGAGTCATTGACTTGGAGAGTGACATAGAAAGGTGTGAACTCACCATTCTTGGAGAAAGGGTGTCCCACTTGGTGGATAAAGAGAGGAAAATCTTCCGGAGGATCACGCTTAACAGTTTCAGGCGGGAAAGTCTCGAATTCCTCCTTCTCGTCCCGAGGAGGCTCCGTTTCCAAAGGAGGTTCTTGAAAAGGGGTATTGCTCTCATGGGAAAGGCTCCATTTCCTTTTGGGGGGAGCGAGTTCGACTTGGAGGACTTTGGGGGGATTATGTTTCGAGACAAGCTCATCACTAGGGTCCCAGAGGTCATCATCTCATGAGAGGTCAACCTGACAAATGTAGTCTTCGAATTCAAGATTTCTCTCAATCTAAAAGGCTAAGTCTTGTGCTTCCTCTAAAGTTGCAGGTGACCGATATTTGAGGGTGAACTGTAAGATTCCTTCTAAGAAGTGTAGTTAATGTTCGAGGATAGCTTGTTCTGAGCTTAGTTTTCATCGGACCTTTTTGAGGAGAAGGTTGAACCTATCACTGCAATCCCTAACACTCTCACAGGACCCTTTGCAAATGCTAAGGTATTGGGAATAAGAATCTTGTGTATGTTCACTATTGCACCATCTTATTCTAAAGGCCTTTTGCAGCTCTTCAGGGTTTTTTATGCTTCCTTTTGGGCAGGCATCAATCCAAACTTTAGCATCCTCTACAAGAGAGCTTGCAAAAAGTCTCATAAAGACATCAGGGTGTTCCTGACCAGCCAAATGAAATTCAAAGCTATCACAGAACTGGGCCCAATGTGAGTTACCATGAACTGCTTTTCCTGAGAAAAGTGGTAACCAGGAGCTTGCATCTTTGGGTTAAGTTGTGTAACCCACCTTGAATGTTACTCAGGTCGAAACAACTGAAAATCTTCGAGTGAGACCACTTGTGTGGATTAAGTGGGGGTGTAGGGTTCGTCAGAGTGACAGTCGCCACAGTAGAGGGTTTTGAGTACTGTCGCCCGCTACGGGTCATCATCGGTGGAGTCGCCAGATAATTTGCTTGAAATTATCAAAGAAAAGGGAAAACACCCTAGTGGAGTCGCCAGGTAAGCTTGTAAAATAAGGCTCTTGAGGCAAGGCTTACCGAAAAGATTTGTCGTTTGAGGAGAATTGACTCAGTGTTCCCCGGCAACGGCGCCAAAATGTTATCGCACAATTTGTAGCTAGGATAAAAGGCTATAAGGTAGAGGGCCAAATTGGCGTAACAGGAACCTATCCCACCTAATGTCATCACGATGGGAAGGCTCTTTCTCTTTAGGGAGTCTAGGCCCAGGGGAGACGTCCCCGGTGACCTGGGGTTTTGAAAGGGCAAAGAATAAAAAGACAAGGACAAATTCCCCCTTCACAGATCAACGCCAATCAGATAGTACTGGCTAAACAGCCAATAATAAGGTATAACCAAAGAAAAGGAAAGCACCTGCTTGAGACACTACAACAAGAAAACTGATACGTGCAATCTTGGTTAGTACTTCATATAAATCAGTGACTATCTGATATTCGATATAAGCAATTTAAAAGTAAATGTTGACAAAGTCATTGTTTACAAAATAGCAATGATAAATGTATCACTTGTCAATAAATACAAGAATGATATGGCATCCAATATAATCAATCAATACTTAGTCTAATAAATGCCCTCAACTACCATTCAATTTGCTCATAGACAAAACGTTGTTGCATCAATGATATAATAGCAAGGAGTGACGTCAGCATTCAGGGTTAGTAGGTTAGGGTTTTTTTGAGATTCAAAAGTTTTAAGAGATTGTTTGATCAGCTTCACTTCAATGTTTGAGGACTCTCAGATCAGTGCCTTAGGGTTTAATGGAGTCATAAGTGAAGGACGCAAAGGTTGAAGGAGATGAAATTTCAAAGGACTAGAGGGAAAAGTTTCAAGGTGCTGCTAAAGCAGGGCCTCAAAAACAGAACCCTAGGGGAGAGAGGCTCACTTCGGTGTTGCAAAAGCAAGGCCTCGTGCTCTCTCCTCCTTCCCGGCAAACGGCTAAGCACAAAATCAAGACAAGAAGGCTTAATGAGGGAGAGTGTTGCTACAATAAGGCTCTTTCATCAAACCCTAAAGGAAAAACAACCCTAAGTGTAGATAACCTAGGCCTGGGACGTCTTCCTCCTCTTGGATTCTAAAAGGCACGGCTAGCATAGGGGAAAGAGAAACAAGGAATGTAGCTACAACTAGGCTCTCTTTCTCTCTTTCAATGGCTAAAAGTTTCTCTATCAGGGAACATGAGACAAGGACCTACTTGTGTGCTTGCCACCTAGGGTTTTGATTCAGCAAATTTATAAGCAATATGCAAGAAATTTAAACTACAACCATTCAATAAGAAGTTTTGCAGAAGAAACACTTACAATTCATGAAGAAATAACCATGCAAACCCTAGTTGTAACACCTTCCTTCAAGAGAAACACCATAAATGCCAAAAAATCTCTTCCTTCAATAAGTGTGCATCACTTAGTTCAGCCAAAAAACCCAATAGGGCACTAAAAATCAGACCTCACTATGAGTGAGTGAATTTGTGATGATCAAAATGAGAGTGAAAACCCTCAATATATAGTCTATCAAGGACCTAATTTACTTTTTAGGTCATAAAAAGGCCGACAAGGCCATAATACCAAAATCATATTGTTTTTGCATTAAATGCTAAATAAAAGCCCTAATCAAGCAAAAGGTGAGACGTCAAGCCCCTCTGAGGGAGACGTTAGCCCATTCTAGGGCCAGTGCAGCATCCAAAAGAAAAACGTTAGCCCTCCTTGGGCTCCTCCAAACTGCCACATGTGCCAAACACCCTGTCCATTTGTCATACGCTCATGATGACATCACAAGCCTCCTGGTGATGTCCTGGGTCATCTGGAGCCAACATTCCACTGCAAATGGGTCAATCCCCCTAGGTCCATCTCAGCCAAAGTGCCCCTGATGGAACGTCCTCTTCTTCTCCGCAGCAAAGGCCCTGATCCATCTCAATCCTGTCTCTGCCCCCTGATGGGGTCTCAACATCCACCTAGTGAGTTCTTTAGCCCCATGGAGGAACGAATTGGTCATCTCCCCATGTGTACCAGTCCAAATGGTACCTGTCCGTCAGGCATGGTCCTGCACATCAAAAAGCTACGCCCTCCATGGGCTCATCAGTCACAAGGATCATAGCAATGTCAATCACATCTCATCATCAATATTATTAAACATATGCATAAAACCCCTAATACATCAGTCAATAGCTCAAAGACATTTGTTAAAATTATATGCAGCTGCGAGAGCCATTCTCCTGGAGGATGGCTAAGACCCTAGATAAGTCTGGGGCCCCCAGTGCACTCCTGGCCCCTGGGGTACTTGGTCTGGGACCAAACAGTCAGTGCCATGGCAAAAGACCCCTGCGAGGGCCCCTAGTATACGACCGGGGTTCTTGGTCTTTTGACCAAGCAGTGAAAGCCCCTAGATAAGCCTAGGGCCCCTGGAAAAGTCCAGGGTGCCCATGCATACGACATGGGTTGATTCTTGGTCTATGACCAAGTAGTTAAAGTCCCTAGATAAGCCTAGGGCCCCTGGAAAAGTCCAGGGTACCCATGCATACGACATGGTTGATCCTTGGTCTCTGACCTTGGTGGATAAGACCCTAGGAAAAGTCCTGGGGCTACTTGATTCTCTATCAAGTACTTGATGGTACATGACCTTCCTTGAAGAAGGACATAACCACAAGAGGGATAAGTCCCATATGCAGTGATGATAAAGTAATAGGTTCACCATGTGATATGAAGGAATGAGTAATGCCACCTTGCAAACCCTCCTTTACCCTTGTTTGATTGGTTTGGGGTTTTGTTGTTTTATAAAGGGGTAAATTTAAAGTTAAATATTAAATATTATTATCACATGTTTAAATTCCAAATTTAAACATGTGACTTTTAAGTTAACTTAAACTAGACCTAACCCTAACCTAAATACTATATAAGAAACCCCCCCTTCACCTTCTATTTACCTATCATCTTCCTCGTGTGCTAGCGTTGAGCCTCTTTAAGTATGCGGCCTCTTTTCTGTGGAAAGCTACCTCTTGATCTGTTGTTGAAACCTGTTGGTGCCGCGTCCTCTCTGCTGCTAATGCCTGTTGGGTGTCGCGTCCTCTTTGCTGCTAATGCCTATTGGCTGCCGTGTCCTCCTTGTTGTGAATGAGCCTTGGTCACTGCCTTTTCTTGCTGCTGTGTATAAGCATTCAAGCTGCCGCTGTTTTCATTGCTGTTTGGGCATGTTTAGGTGCGTCCTCTCCTGAGTTTGTAGAAGGTACAGTTGCAGCCCTCTTTGGATCTGCTGTGTATTCCTTTTGTGCTTGCCACAAGGGTAAGTGCCTCATCCCTTGCATTTGTTGGCTGGGTTTCAGTGTATGAGCAGTGGACCTTGTGAATTTAGCCCTGTTGTGTGGACTAATTCTAAGGTGTTGGTACCCCTATCCTAAGTCTGTTGTGCAGCCCTCTAGCTAGGGTAGTTTCGTGGGGTTACTGCTTGTTAAAGCTTCTTAACTACTCTGTTTACATCACTGTTGAAACAAGGGTTTACACACAGTCCAGGGTTTTTAGATCTGAAGGTTTCTTGGGCAAGGGTTTTGCTGTGAGGGTTTGGGCTCCTTTCTTCTTGTGTTTTTATCCCTGTGGCCTTTGGGCTTGGTGGCAAGAAAGTTCCTTCAATCTTTGGCATAGAGATCCACACTTGATCCATGAACTGAACCTTTGTCTGAGCATACAAACAGGATCTATACCTATTGTGTTTATTGTGCTATCTTCAGAGGTAGGTTGTTGTACCAGGTATGCTTCCTACTTATCTCCCTTTGATTTGGATCTGATCTGATTACAGAATTGTTTAATATAGTAAGCATTGTATAGATCTAAAGATATGTTTATTGTGAAATGATTAGGTAGAGTTTTAGATCTGAGATCTTTGTTTAATCATATAGATCTACTGTTGTATTCAGAGCTGTTCATTACTACCTTAGATCTGAGTTATATTCATATGTGATCTGAGTTGTTTTTCTTAAGCTGCTACTGTCTTTTATAGATCTTCCTTCTATATGTTTTTATCTTTGATTAAGCTACAGATCTAAGTTGTTTTAGTCATTGAAATTTAAAAGAGACTATTGTTTTGCAATTTTACCCTAAATCTAACAACATTACAAAAAACCTGCAATACAAGATTGGAGAAAAGGACAAGGCGTCCTATTGGGCTAGTGTCCACAAAAAAAGGAAAGTTTCCAGAAAGATCTCATCCAAGCCATGTACGTGAGGTGATGTGGTTATGGGATGTCCAAACATATGGGTGCAGCAAGGGCCAAGGATGCATAAGTTTTACCTGTGGGTGCCTTTGTAGAAGGCGAGTTGTACCTGTCATGGATGCATTTTTTCCAAGCCCATTCTTGTCTTTATTTTTTTTCTCGCTTTATTCTTTTATTTGTTTTTCTTCTTTTTCTTTTATTCAAGAACTAACCATGGGACACTGCCTTGGCATAGTGACCAGAGATAACAGCGTTACCCACAAGTACTTTCACAAAGATGAGAAGGTTGGCTCGTGATGAGACCCCCTTTCCCTTGGCCATGCAACCAAAGGTCACTGCCCTAGCGTGGTAACCAGACGGTGGCAATGTCATATTGTTAGGTACCCATGGACCTAATAGGCTGGCTCGTGATGAGACCCCCTATCCTCTGAGTAGGTCTTGTTTTGTTATTTTCCGAGTCCCTCTTGTTTCTTGTTGAGAGGCTTTTTACTGCCTTCTCGGGGATCCCTGTGCGAAGCATCTCGAAGTTTTATTTCTAGGCTTTTGTCTTTTACCAGCTGCTTTTACCTTCTAGGCCTTTAGCCCCTTCTTCCCACGAGATAAGGTGCCATCCTGTAAATAGGTCAACCCAATGCCCGGACAAGGGGAATGAGATAAATGAGCGGGAGATAAGATGAAATAGTGGTGTTATGATGCGAGCGGACGATGGATTTTCATAAATTCCCCCAGTGGCAAACCAAAACCTATGGGCACAAGCTTGCTAGGGCAAATGTAAGATCCAAGCAGTTGTTAGAGATAAAAGGAATCATATGCATATATTTAAAGGCTTTAATGATCAAAAGTAACACATACCATGATACCTGGACCAATTACCTCATGGAGCAAGAACCTCTTCTGATACAGGACCAAGCCGATGGTGATGGATGCTGCTGCTACTGACAAGACAAAGCTGATGGAAGAAGAAAAGGATGGGCCCTCCAGGGCCATGCTCAGGTCAATCCTGCTCTCGGCACTCCATGTCTAGGACCTGTGGGCCTCAAGACATGATCTCCTAGTTATCCCTAAAAAGCGGGGATAATAGGCACATTTGACAATACTTGGCTCTGTTAGAGTCCCTTGAGTATACGATATTTTTCTCTCATTTTGATATGATCACTATGGTTCGTGTTTATTATCATGGAGTATTTATCTCTAGCACGTATTTTTATGGTGATCTTGCATATTTTACTTGATTATGTGAACCAGTGTTGCCAAAGCAGGACTAGGAGTAGGAGTGGGAGTGCGAGCACCATTTCCCAAAAAACCTCAGGAGTAGAGCATCCCGAGAGCATATATATATATATATATATTCAAAAAAAATATGCAAAATGTCATGAAAACATGCATATTTGTGCTACTTGTAGATGAATACTATAGTATTATGAAGTTAGAAATTCCATCCATAGTACATTAGTGATTATATTGAAACTTTAAAAGAAAGCATTATGAATAAATGAGCAAGAACATTTAAATGACAAGCAATGTTCCACCATTGCTTATATTGGGATCCTCATCATCAGTATCATCCTTCATCCTTTGCCTCTTGTTCTAGCCCTTACCGCCTCACATAAATGCGAGGTCCATCAAATGGATGTTAAATCTGCCTTCTTGCTTGGGGATTTGCAAGAAAAAAATTACATGGAACAACCTCCTAGCTATGTTCAAAATGACTCCAACCTTGCTTGTCGCTTTAAGAAATACCTCTACTGTCTTAAGTTCAAATGGCTAGCTTTCTTCTTGAAACTCTCTTTTCTAGATATCATTCTAACCCGAATGTCTATACCAAGAAAGTAGAAAACCATCTCATAATACTTGATCTTTATGTTGATGACCTTATTCTCATTGATAGAGACCCGAAACTTTTAAACCATGTGAAATCCAGAGTTAACAAGAAATTTGAAATGGCAGACTTAGGTTATTTGCATTATTTCCTTGGCCTCCAAGTATTGCAAACCAAGGAAAGAATTTCCCCAATCTAAGTATGCATGTGACCTTCTTCACCACTTTCACATGGAAAATTGTAAACCAGCCCCATCTCCCCTTCTAGTCTAAAGTTTAACTTGTTTCCACCTATACTACACCCAGAGTAGATGCCACTTTGTACTGTCAGTTAGTTGGTAGCCTCTTATATGTAAACACCCCATGAGAGCCATTGGAAAGCAACAAAAAGGATACTTTGGTATATCTGAGGTACAATGCAATTTGGGATACATTATAGTTCAGGGGGTACTCCTTTGTGGGTTAGTTTCACTAATTTGGATTGGGCTAGCAACCCTGATGTCAAAAGTCTATTGCATGTTATATTTTTAGTCTTGTTTCTAGACTCGTCACTTGGGCTTGTAAAAAGCAATAGGTTCTTGCTCTTCTTCAACAAAAGTAGAGTACTGAGCAACAGTTAATACAAGTCAAGAAGTCGTGTGGCTTTGATAGATCCTTTCAAAGTTTGGATTCCAACAACAACACCCAACCACCCTCAGGTGTGACAATCAAAGTGCAATCAAGCTCACCAAAGATCCAGTTCAACATCAATGCAACAGACACATTGAGTTACACATGCACTTCATCAGAAAGCTTATTCAAGATCGTGTTCTTGAAGTGCTCATTTGCGCTACAAATGATCAAGTTGCAAACATTTTCATAAAGTCTCTTACAGAAGCAAATTTTTCCAAACTTCGACTTACATTAGGAATTCAGGAAGTTGTCATTAAGGGGGTGGGGGATAGGCTCTAATGCCTCCTTCCTTCTCCAATTGTGTCACCTTTGTAAATCCTTCAATCCTAGCCCAAGTTGTTCTTAAGAGGGGATGTTAGAATATTCAGACACTTAGCAGTTAGTAAAGATCAAGTTGGTCTAATGTGTCTTTAGGTAAAAGTATGTTTCTTTAATATGCATTTGAAGTTATGTAATCCAATGGTCACGATATGTTCTAGACATAAAGTGATCTAACGGTTTATATTCTCCTTGATACTGATGTCTATATTGATCCATGATTTAACACTTGATTGATCTATGATCTCTATTTAAAGAGCATGGAGGGTAACTTGTTGAAGAATGATTGTGAGAAACTCTTATGTACAATATTTTTCTTTTGCATTAATATATTGCCTCAAGTGGCTATGTTGGCTGAAGTCGTGGACTATTTCCCTCTTTGAAGGTTTTAACCATGTAAGAACATTGGTGTACTCATCTTTGATCTAGTTGTGTGAGCGATTTCCTAACGTGTTTGACCTGTGTGGAAATAACCTATTGTGTCGAACACAAGATGAAGAAATTTGATGTCCCCAATCAGGTTTCAATCACTCCTTATCACTCCCATAGTTTAATGCCCAACCCATGAACAAAAAATTCATCTTATAACATTTATTAAATTTTGGAAATGAAATTGTTGAATTTGAAACACAAGAGACAACTTCTTTCACTAGAAATAAATGCAAAAATAACTCAGCAATAAATAACCAAAGTACATAGTCCAAAAATGACCCAGAAAAAACCCCCAGGGTAGGGGAAACCTGTTCTTCTGAGATAGCAGCTTCTTTTATTAATTTGCAAGCATCTGGAAATTACATTTGCAGCAGAAAATTAAATACACAGTAGAGACAACGTATCCCTCTTTTCCAAGACATAAATTTTCTTGAAAACCATGCCAATCAACCTCCTCGATTTTTGAGCCAAACTTACTCAAAAATTCCGTACTGTAC
Source organism: Picea engelmannii (assembly GCA_009831015.1). NCBI lineage: Eukaryota > Viridiplantae > Streptophyta > Pinopsida > Pinales > Pinaceae > Picea > Picea engelmannii. Next base: position 161,186 of record ML795861.1, read on the forward strand.
AGATAGCACTGTATGGACCTCGATTTATGTACGGGTTGTACGGATCTGTACAGTCGTACGGATTCAATAAATGTTGTATGGCAGCCTCAATTTCCGTGTTGTACAACCGCCTCGATTTTTGTGCAAAAAAATCTGTATTGTACGGACTGGTTATCGCAGAAATTAATGTTGGTATTTGTCTCGATTTTTGTGCCCACCTTTGCATGGAAATCCGTGCCTCTTTTCTGGAAATGATCTTCCAATCTACTCTCTCTTCAACGAATTCTTGTGTGTGTTCTCTCAATGGACTCATGAGAGACATTTAATGGTCTCTTTCCCCTCTTGACCTTCCATATTCCCAAAGTGACTTTTGGGTGTCCACATGATCCAAAGGCGCATAATTAATTAGATCAACGGTGAAAAATAAAGTGCACATGAAAATCACTTTTTAATATTTTATTCACCCAACTTAAATAAAAGTCACTTTCACTTTATGAAATAAAAGGGGTTTACATTAAACTGGTCACATTTCCCTAGGCAAAGAGACCAAGCCTAAGGAACACCACTTGCCTCGGTATAAAAATTAACACTCCCTCTTACCGAGGAAGGTGTTACTTACCACCCCCATCTTGTCCCTGAAATAAACATGCTTTCCTCTCGAAAGAGACTTTGTGAGAATGTTAGCCACTTGCTCATCTGTAGACACATATTCAAGCTTCACAACCCCTCTCTGAACATGATCACGAATGAAGTGATATCGGATCTCAATGTGTTTGGACCGATCATGAAATACTGGATTCTCCGTGAGTTTTAAACAACTCTGATTATCGCAATAAATCATCTTAGGCCCCAACTCCTGTCCGAACAAACCTGTCAACAATTTGCGAAGCCAAATGGCCTCACAAGAGGCTTGGCTCGCAGCCATATACTCTGCTTCAACTGAGCTCAAAGAAACAGACTTCTGCTTTCAACAAAGCCATAATACAATAGCCGAACCCAATCCAAAACAACAACCTGATGTACTTTTCCTGTCTGAAATTGAACCTGCCCAATCTGAATCTGTGAATCCTGCGAGTCTCACTCCATTACCACGAACATAATCCAGACCATAGTCAATAGTGCCCATCAAATACCGAAGCACATGTTTTGCAGCTATCTAGTGTACTCTCCTGGGCTCCACCATAAACTGACTGAGAGTATTAACTGCAAAACAAATATCTGGTCCAGTATTGACCAAATACATCAAGGAACCAATGAGTTGACAATATAATGTAGAATCCACCAATCCAGAATCATATGAATAAAGCTCCTTCCCATTGGTGGCCATGGGAGTGGACATGGGTTTGCAATCACCCATGTGGAATCTGTTGAGAATATCAACTGTATATTTACCTTGTCCCAAGAAGATATGCCCCTCTTCCTGCCACACCTCCAACCCCAGAAAGAAATGCATCAGCCCTATATCCTTCATGTCAAACTCTGAGGCAAGATCCCTCTTGCAACCCTCAATAAGTTTCTCTGCACCTGTAATGAACAAATCATCAACATAGAGAATAAGCATAATCATCTCACCATCAACAACGATGTAATACAAGTTGGGGTTTGCGTCACACTTCATGAAACCCATATGTTGCAAGTACGCATCAATGCAAGAATACCAAGCTCTGGGAGCTTGCTTCAGACCATACAACGCCTTTTTCAGGTGACAAACATGGGACTCTCTACTGTAAGCCTCGAAACCAAGTGGTTGCTCAACATAAATCTCCTCCTGAATAATGCCATGGAGAAAGGCGATTTTGACATCCATCTGGTGAATCTTCCACCCCATCTCTGCTGCAATCGAAATGACAGACCGAATCAAAGTATATCGAGCTACGGGAGCAAAGGTTTCACTGTAATCAACTCCCTCTCTCTGTGAAAACCCTCTCGCCACAAATCGAACCTTAAACTTTTCAACGCTTCCATCCGCAGCATACTATATCTTATAAAGCCATTTGGAGGATATCACTGATTTCCCATTAGGCATGGGTACAACATCCCACACATCATATTTCATGATGGATGTATACTCCTCCACCATGGCTTCCCTCCAAACCTGTTGTGTGGTTGCCTCGTCATAGCTAGAAGGCTCGGACTCTGTAATACCTGTCACCATCGCTACATAACTGCAGAATCTCTTCGGTGGCCTACTCTCCCTAGTGGAATTTCTCAGATTCCTTATTGTCTCAGCTTCTTTCAAGGTGTCCTGAAGACACTTGGGCTTCCTCTTCCCTGAAATAGCCTCCTCAGCCTCACCTGAAGAAGATGCCCCTGAAAGCTGACCAACTGAGCTCGGTGACCCAGTACTCTGAACATATGTACCTGTGCCTGTAGAACCTGAAGTGCCATGTGAACTATCAACCAGAGGACTAAACTATGAAGTGCTCGGTGAGTTGACCTGTGGAATGCCCTGTGAGCCAATCTGTACTGTGACCACTGGTGAACCTGTAATCCCTGACACCCCGGTGCCTCCCATGCTAGGACTTTGAGTCCCAACTCCCTGTACTTGACTTCCCTGCTGCTGGGAAGTCGAAGGTTGTCTCTCCTCTAACTCTCGTGACCTCCTACAAGCCCCCTCCTCCTCAAACTTCACATCCCTCTGAACAACAACCCTCCTAAGCGCAGGAATGTAAAGTCGGTAGGCTTTAGAAGTCTCACTATAACCCACAAGTAAACCCTTTTCAGCTATGGGTTCCATCTTCGTCCTCTTCTCTTTGGGAACATGAGAGAACGTGATCCATCCAAAAATCCTCAAATGCTCAATCAGAGGCTTTTGCTCAGTAAAAACCTCCTCGGGAGTCATATCCCCAATTGCCCTGTGAGGACTCTGATTCTACAGATAAACTGTAGTGTTGCAGGCTTCAGCCCACAAGAACAAAGGTAATCCCTGGTCATGAATCATTGATCTGGCAGCTCCAATTATCGACCTATTCTTCCTCTCTGCAACCCCATTCTGCTCAGGGTTGTAAGGAACTGTCATCTCCCTTTTGATGCCCTTCATAGTACAGAAATCAATGAACTCATCCGAGGCATACTCACCTCCATTGTCAGATCTCAATACTTTAATTTTCTTTCCTGTCTGGTTCTCAACAAGAGCTTTAAACTCTTGGAACCGTGCAAAGACCTCACCCTTATTCTTCAGGAAATAAATCCAGGTCTTCCTGGAGTGGTCATCAATGAACAATACATAGTACTCATGACCTCTCAATGATGGAGAAGACATCCTGCCACTAACATCCGAATGTATCAAGTCAAGGATACATGTAGTCCTGCTATCTCGTCCTGGAAATGGAACCTTGGTGTACTTTCCCAAAGCACACCCCCTACAAACATCATCATGCTCAATGCTAAACTCCGGGATACCTGTGGTGATCTCCCTAGCAATCCTCAGAGATCCACGATGCAAATGCCCCATCCTCCTGTGCCATAGCTCACATAAATCTTTGTTGCCGGTCGTGCACACAAATGCCCTTGATGCCTCCCATATCATCCTGTACATCTTCCCGCATCGAACTCCAATGACTTTTGCCTCTGAAATGTTACCTCCCTTTGGATAAAGGAGTACATGCCCATCTTTGAAATTCACCACATATCCTCTGTCCTCGATACAAGAAACTGAAACAAGATTCTTCTTAAGGCCTAGAACATGCAATACTTCTAGCAACTTCAGAGGATGTAAAGACTCCCTTTGAAAAGCCATTGTGCCAATCCCAGCAACGCTCATAGCTCGGTTATCTCCCAAAACGATGTCAAGTTCATGAGTCTGTTGTCTAAGCTCTATAAACTACTCACGAACACTTGACATGTGGCGAGAAGCACCACTGTCAATATACCACGGTGTGGGAGATACTGAGCTACCTGACTGCTCTGCCATAAAGGCAAAGTCTTGATCAAATTTCGAAGAGAAATCATCCACCTCAGCTGAAACTGCCATGTTCTGTGTCTTCTTCTTCTTCCTCTCAGGACACGTCACTGCATAGTGTCCCATCTTCTGACAGCACCAACATTTTACTTTGCTAAGGTCTTTCTCCCCCTTTTTCTTTGGTTTTCCCTGCTGCTTACCTGGACCTGTGGGTCTTGTTATCGCACAGTTTGTAGGAAAGGTTTAAGTTGCTTGAGTCAAGGCTTCAAACAGGCGTAACAGGAGCTTCCCCACCCACTGTCACCTCGATGGGGAGCTCTTTCTATTTAGGATGGCTAGTCCAAGGGAGACGTCCCTAGTAATCTGGGTTTCTAAAAGGGCTAAAGGGCTAATGGATCAAGATAAGGATTCCCTT
>ML795862.1:6744-45015 GCA_009831015.1 Picea engelmannii
AAAAAAATAATAATCATTTTACAAAATCTTTTATAATATTATATATAATAACATTTATCTATAACATATAATATTTTAATGTTAATTTTCTTCCGATAATATTTGAATGTCTCATTCATAATGGATGCACTCAAATATGAACAAAAACTTGCAATGTGTCGAGTGTAATATAAAAGAAATTTCATGCTCTTTTTAATAATAATTAATTTTATATTAAATTGAATTATGGAATTTTTTTTTATAATTCAAATATTAAAAAAAAAAAATTGTTGATTATTTAATTATAAATTACATATATATGGATAGAGAATATATACCTTCACAAAAAAATATTAATTAAAAATACATTTTTTGAAATAAAATTAAATAATAAAATATAATAAATTAAAATTTACATCATAAAATTTTATTTATAATTTATAATATACATATATAAGAAAAAAAACTTATAAATTTTTTGATTATCTAAAATTATAGAACAACATAAAATAAATATTGAAAATATACAAAATATACATCAACACAAAATAAATATTGAAAATATGCAAAATATATATGAACACAAAATAGATATTGAAAATACGCAATTTCATGCTAAAATATACAACCATAAAATAAATAGAATACAATAAAAAACAATTGGCCATGAACACATTTACAATGAAACAAAAATATATGATTATTTATCACACAAATTAATTAACATATTATTAAACAAATCAAACATTAAATAATTTTTTTTTGAAATTATAAGCTTAATACTTATATAATATTAAAGTATTATAATAATTTAAAAATATATAACTTAGTGGATATTTTATACATCGTTGTAATTTTTAAAAATAATATGTAGTAAGATTTTATTTATAAAAATAAAAATAAAGTTTTTTTTATTAGCCTAAGAATATGAATTTAAGAAAAATGTATTTATAATTGAATATAAAATAATAAATAATATTATTTTAAATTAAAAAAAAAAAAGTTTATAAATGATTTTTTAATTGTTTTTACCTTATCTTAATTTAAAGAAAAGATAATAAATAATTAAAAAAATAAAATATTAAATTATGTTTGTTTTGAAATGAGTTTAACTCTATAATAAAGTTTTCAAGATTAGGTTAGTTATCTTTAAAACCTATTTATTTATGTTGATTTCTCTATATAATTTATGTAAGTTTTGAGGTTTACAACATTATTAAGGTAGGAGGGATTATCAAACTTATTAATCTATTCAATAGATAGAATGATTAAATTTGCTTGATCTATGTATAAGGATGATGATGCTTTTTTAATGTGTCTTAGACTACCTTAATATGAAGAAAAAGACAGAAAAAATAACAAAGAAATCTACTAAATTAAAAAACTTGAATTTACTTATTTAGATATTTGTTTCAATCCACAATAAAATCTTCAAAGTTAGTTTAGTTTTCTTAAATTTTTTATTACAAATATCACTATCAACACATCTAATATCATTGTATAAAGGATAACTTACAAGGAAATATTTTTCAGCTTCAATTTGGTGTGGGTTTAGATTCACAATAAAATCTTCAAGGTTAGTTTAATTGTCTTTATTGAGAATTTTATGGATTAAACTGTTATTGTGAATATAATTACAACATATCCATTATAATTATATACATCATAACTTACAAGTAAATAAAGTTCCTTCCTCTTAATCTATGATTTTGTTATGTAATTCAACCTAACTAGTCCTTAACTTAACAATGGTCCTTTTTTCTTAAGGATTACAACTTTATTAAGATAAAAATGATGATAAAACATGAGATTAAAGAAAATTTTATAATAAAATAGTTTTTTTTTATATTTTTATCACTACATAAAATTTTAGACATTTTATTTTCAATTTTCAACCTAAAATACAAATTATTTATATATAAGATAAAAAATCATATAATTGTACACAAATGTAACAATTAAATACATAATAATAATTACACACCATAATTCAATAAAAGAAGAAATAATTTCAATATAAGATACAAATGCTTCATATAGTTTAACACTAATAAATTTACTAAGGATGCAATAGTTTACACTATTAAATTTATTAAGGTGCAATAGTTTACATGAAGGTGTTATATAGTTTACACTAAGTGCAATAACTCACAATATTGATGTGCAATGGTTTACACTAATATTTTTTATTTTTATTTGGTAAGATAGCTAGAGAATTCCATATTAAGCATGGAAAAAAAGTTTACATAATCTATGTTGTTGGTCTTCCACTGAGGAAACCAAACTGGTAGAAAAATAATATTTTGTCTATCCATATTTTCTGGAGGGGCATGTATAACTTTAAATTACATATCATGATAAAGCATGGACTAAAGTCAAAATAGTAAAAGCTAGGAGAGGACTAATCTGTATCCCAATATCTTGGATGAGGAGAGACTAGAGTCATGTTTCCTATATGACTAATAAACCAAAAAATTAACAAGCCTAACATTCAAAGAGTTAAATATGTATATTGTTGTCTTCAATAATAAGAACCTGGGGTTGGGCGACATTGAGCTCAAAGAAGTCCAGGCCCGTCAATTTCTCAATGAGCAGATTGAGTTTGTGGTCGACCAACTTGATTTGCAGTTGTACGTCATCTAACTAGAGAAAAATTTCATTATATGTTTCATTTCATTCCACCAACACTTTACCCATTAGTGATTTCGTTTTCTAGTATAAGTCCATTGTTTTGAAGTATTTGGTTTCCCTGGTGCGGCAAAAACTTGTATCTAGGACCCAAAATCACATTTCTGCATCCACGACCTTGTCTTGGATGAAATGCATGTAAATTTTAGTTTTAACTTCACCCAATTCTATCTCATTTTGAACATCTGGGGGTGTGTTGGATCGAAAAATTTTAGTTGACTCCTTTGCATCCAATTGCGCTTGTGAGGCAGTGAGCCTACCACAATGACCTCGAGTCCAATGGCCAGAACTACCCCTCACCATGAGAAAGAACCAAAAGAGAAAGTGTCAGGGGAGAACCACAGACCAATGAAGAAACCCAAGAGAGCACGAGAACATTGGGAACAAACCAAGGGTTGGAGAGGGCATAGAGAAATGGGAAGCGTATTCACGGGGAGTGAAGAACATGGACATATGGGAGGTTGATTATGACCATGAAGGTTGACAATGACATCCCGGTAACGTAAATTTCCATTGATGTGAGCCTTCATTGCGAAAACATGCAATTAAACCATCCAAATCCAACACAATACATGATGAATAACCAACATTATGGAGAAGTTTGCCTAGAAAGTTTTAGCACCTTCTAGCATTAGCTGTTGTTGAGCATGATAACAATGAGGGCCTGACAGGTGGATCCTTGAGTTTAGAGTAGAGGACAGGTATTCATAAGCCCTAAACATCAATTAATACCATGTTCACCTCCCTATCACCCCATCTGAGGGGGTTTACACTAATAAATTTATTAAATATGCTATTTACAAATTTGAGTAAATATTTTTAAGTTTCCCCACAAATGTTTTTGTCAGAAAAAACCTAAAACCTAAATCTTAATACTATAAACCTTAAAAATTAAAAATCAACCTTAATATTTTACTCATATGATGCAACACCCCTACCTTAGTAGGTTCTTCTTGACCTCCCAGTCTTTGGATCTTTCTATTTCCTTGAGACGAAACAGCTCCTTAGTTCCCACTGGAACCTTCAATGCATATAGTACCACAGGTCCTTCTTAGAAGTTACGCCTATGCAAAAAGCAGTAGACGCAAACCCCTACTCCACGTGACCACAAACTTAAACCGAAAAGGTGTTTCAGATTTTGCGACTTTGTGATTTCTATTGTGAGTCCCCACTGGCTCCTTCGATTCTCGAAACCCAGAAATGGGTTAACGAGTCCTTAACTCCTCCCTTATGCTTAAAATGTATGACCTCCAGTCAAATCTTGGGCTCCACCTCTGAGCGCATCAGGATTTCGCGACTTGTGAGTTCGCGATGCAACTCTTCTCCCTTCTCCCGAAGTACGAACTCGTGACCTCTTTGCTACAAATCAACGGTCCTGAACCTTTGGTGATATGACGGTCCAGATTCCTGAACACGACTTCCTCCACACTTCCAACTTCATAAATGTCAAAATTCAAAGCGCCCAAACCAACGGCTCTCGTTGATTTAGATCTAATGGCTGCTACCTCTCCTGACCTTGCGAGTGTTGAAAGACAATCAACCTTAACCTCTTCGCTAATCCATTGGATCCAACGGTCCATGGAAAATCGGTGTTTCTCCCTCTAAGAATTCAACCGTCCGTTCAAGTTCTTAAAGATTCCTAGCCAAATAACTTGGCGTCTTTCCTCCTGAGCTTGGTTTCTGCGAGGTGACTTCAACCCTCGTCCTTCCTTTGAACTTTCCAAGACTTTAACTCTCCTTTGCTTGATTCTGGCTACAACTCAAGGATTCCAAGGAATTCTACTCGCACTCCTTGTGACCTTCATGATAATCACTGATTATCTGAACTCTCCAACTCTGTGCACTTCTTGCAACAATAGCTCTCCAACCACTCACTAGGTTAGAAAAAGTCTAAGACTTCAACCTTCCCGTGCACACCTTGCACGACTCTATACTATACTTAAAACTTCTGCTGGTGTAATAACAACGGTATCCCTCTTGAGTTTTCCTGAGATAACTCAGAATCTTGTCAATGCACTACTTGCGGACTTTCACTGCACTCCTTGCAGGAATTCTCAGGAAGAGAAACAATTGTAACTTACACTCTCCCTCTCACGGACTTCATATATTCAAGATGAAATCATACGCATAAAGCATTGGAATAAATGCATAACAGAGTATATAAGCAAATTGTAAACATACCATTCAATAGATGCAAATGGTGACCACAAGAACACGATGAAATTGAGTCAAAGCATTCTTATATTAATTCAAGTGCTTCTGTACATGGGTTCAATAGTGACAACTATTTGCTCATATAACTTCTACCATCTATGTTCTTCTCTTCTCTCCTATTCTCTTTCTCTACAGCTCTACTCTTCTAACAACTACTAAGAGAATAATGGTACAATACAATACATATGAGGGAGCTTTCTAGAGTTTTCCCTCCTAATAATCAAGCTATCTAATCGAATTAAAGCCTATATCTACTTTACATTCATTACACTAAATGATTACAACCAGAAGATGAGAGAAAACGCTCAAGATCTGCGTTACAATCTCCCAACCATAAAATAAAATATATATTTTCCAGATATTACATTAATGTTTCATCCTTTCAAATTCAAAACGTCCTCAAAACGCACACTGGTGCATATCCAACTATCCTTCCTCTTTTGTGCTTGCTTACGATGCTCCTGCATCATACTCCTCTGGCTGAAAAATTCATGGGATCCTATCCATGAGCTTCTGCACCGTCTGTCCATGTTTCTGGATCTCCGCTTCGCCTCCCAGCTAACATCTTCAATTGGGTGTCCCTTCCACTTTACCAAGTATTCAAAATACATCTTCCTTCGGGTCTTCTTGCTAGCTCTCTGATCAATGATCTTTTCCATCTGTGCCTTTTCAACTATAGGTAGTTGTTTGACCCACTGAACTTCCTTCTGAGTCTCTGCTCCTCTCGCTTCATCTGCGCTATAAGGATACATATCTACTACGTTGAATATGGGTGATATGCCCACATCATCTGGCAATTCTATCTCATAAGAATTTTCCTCAAACTTTCTTAGAATCTTACATGGCCCTATCTTTTTCATCTTCAACTTATTATATGTTTCCCTTGGGAACCTTTGTTTTCTTAGGTGTCCTAAGATTAGATCTCCCACTTCGAACTGAAACTCTCTCCTGTGTTGATTTGCTCTGCGCTTGTATTCCTGATTGGAATTCTGCAACCGCTCTTTAATCTTATTGTGGATCTCTTGCATCTCTACTGCAAAGTCTTCTACTCCAGCACTTTTGAACTCATTCTACTCTAATTCTCTCAACTTAGATACTCCCCTTCGCTACATTCCATACATTATCTAGAATGGGCTTTGTCCTGTACTTCTATTAGGTGAGTCATTATATGCAAATTCCACTTTTGGAAGAATCTGATCCCACTGACTGTGATGTTTAGCTACTAAACTCCTCAACAAGTCTCCCAAACTTCGATTTACTATCTCAGTTTGTCCATCCGTCTGAGGGTGATATGTTGAACTAAAAGATAATTTTTTCCCCAGCTTTTTCCATAGTGTCCTCCAGAAATGACCAACAAATTTGGTGTCTTGATCTGAAACAATACTCTTGGGTAAACCATGAAGTCAAACAACTTCTTTGAAAACCATGTTTGCAATGTGTGTTGCATCACTGGTATTCTGACATGGAATAAAATGTTCCATTTTTTAGAATCTGTCGACTACCACAAATAAAGAATCACAACCCCTCTGTCTCCTTGGTAGTCCTAACACAAAATCCATGCTTACCGCATCCCACAACCTCTCTGGCACTGGAAATGGTTGGTGCAATCATGTATTCTATCTTTTCCCCTTTGTGTGCTGGCAAATTCTACATCTGTTCACAAATTTCTTGACATCTGTCCTCATCCCTGGCCAATAATAAAAGTTGTTCAGTTGCGCAAATGTTTTATCATGGCCGAAATGTCCAGCCAATCCCCCACTATGTTTTTCCTTAAGAAGGTTTTATCTCATAGAACTCTTCGAGAGACACAACTGATTTCCTTTCAATAATAATCCATCCTGGATCAAATGTTCAACTCATTGGCTTCTATCTCTTAGAACAAGATTCTCACATGCTTCATAAGCGTCCTTGAAATATGAATCATCTCTATACATTTCCTTAATTCTATCAAAACCTAAGGTCTTCACACGAAACTCCTATAGAATCAAAAATTTCCTTCTCAATGCATCAACAACCTTATTAATAGTTCCAGAAATGTGATTTATAAAAAAAGTAAAGTTCTGCATAAATTCAACCCATTTTGCATGTTTTTGGTTCAGTTTCTCCTATCTGGTTATAAACTATAAGGCCTGATTGTCTCTATACAAAACGAACTCTTTCAAACCCATCAAACCATGAACTTGCTTCTTGAATTCTTCATTCTCTTGTGGCGTAAGTTTGTACGCTACTTTGTTTGGAAAACTCGCTCCTAGTATAAGGTCAATGTTATGGATTATACTTCTGATGGGTGGCAATGAACAAGGTAAATCGTCCACCACTATATTAGCGAAATTATCCAGCATTTCCTGATTTTCCTCAGGTAGATCAACTATTGAGGTATTGGTCAAGATGACTCTAGCTTTCTTCACCACAACGAACTACATGTCTTCTTCTTTCTTGACTTCATGTAGAAGTTCCTTCCCACTCATGAGAAGTATAGTATTACTTGTTTCTTCTTTCACCTTCTTGTCTTCAATTGGTAACAACATATGTGTTCTACCATTCTTCTCCAAGGTGTATTTGTTATTTCTCCCATCATTAACAAATTTTTTGTCATATTGCCACGGTATCCCCAAAAAAAGATGACAAACATCCACGAGAATAACATCACATAAATCTCATCTCTATATCCCCCTATTTTATATTCAACTAAACATTGTTTAGTGACAGTTACCTGATGTCCTTTTTGTAACCAAGAGACCTTGTATGGGCTTGGATTTTCAACCGTCTCAAATTCTAGCTTCTCAACCATCTCTGTGGATACTATATTATCTGTGCTTCCACTGGCCACAATTACATTTCATACCCTATCCTTGGTCTTGCAAGCATTTCTGAACAAACTCTTCCTCTAGACTGGATTCTCTATCTCCTTCTATGGCTTGAAGAGAACTTTCCTCATCATCAAGGATCTTCCGCCTTCTGCATCTTCTGCCTCAACATTTTGCCTTTGCGCTTTTGAAATGTGAGCTTCACCTCATCCATCTCTTTCTCTATCGGGACATTCAAAATATTTGTGTGTGATCTTTCCACAGACAAAACATTTTATTTCACCACCTCTTCCTCTTGCTCGAGGAAAATTGTTCCTATCGGCATACTATCCTCCTTGTGAACTTCCTCCCCTTTCTGGGTGAGTATGAGGTTTCTTTTCTTCATCCATGGGATTTTGTACTCTGTCCTGGGAAATTGCTTTTCCTCTACTATGACTTCTACCTCTGACCCTTTGACCTTGCTTTCGGGCCAATTTTACTTCTGCCTTTGAAGCAATTTGATAAGAATCTTCTACATTTCTGATTGTCACCATGCTCATCTCATCTTGAATTTCATATCTCAAGCCATTCATGGATCTGGCGAATTTTTCATCATCACTCTCGCGATGACCAGCTCTGATATTGAGTCTGTAAAATTCCTCAGTGTATTCCTTCATTGTCATCCCTTTCTGTCTCAAATTCTCCATTCTTCGAAATAGATTAATTTGGTAATCTCTGGGTATAAACTTGGCTTTCATATTTACGACCATCCTATCCCAGATTTTGATTCGTTGTTTTCCTTTGCAACACCTGTCAGCCTGCAGTTCATCCCTCCACAATGATGCATGCCCTTTCAGTCTAGTGACATCGTGCTTTACTTTTTTATCTTCTTAGATATCCTCATAGTCAAAGTATTTTTATAGAGCTCTAAACCAATCTAGTATCTCCTCAACGTCTAAGTTGCCTTCATACATCGGGATGTCCATTTTTTCTCTGGCCCCTATTCTTGCAACAACTTTGAATAGACGTTCTTCTGCAACATCTTCGGCTACAACTTCTTCTTCAGCTCTAGCTTCGTTTTCTCTTTCAGCCTCACTGATATCTTCAATATCAGTTGTTCGTCTCTGTGTTGTCTCCATAGCATCCAATCAAGCACGAAGTTCTCTCATCTCCCTTTCCACAGCTAGATCGGGAATAACTCTCTCTTGACGTCTCCTCGGCGACATTGTTTCAATCTATCCATGCAGAATTCAAATCACAAATGTCCCTTGTCTTTCCTCTATAGAAAACAAAAGTTGTTAGCTCCGATACTACCTAACACAACACCCCTACCTCAGTAGGTTCTTCTTGAAAGACACTTAGCCTTAACCTCTCCACTAATCCATTGGATCCAATGGTCCACAGAAAATCAGTGTTTCTCCCTCTGAGAATTCAACTATCCGTTCAAGTTCTTAGAGATTCCTAGCCAAATAACTTGGCATATTTCCTCCTGAGCTTGGTTTCTGCGATGTGACTTCGACCCTCATCCTTCCTTTGGACTTTCCAAGACTTTATCTCTCATGAGATTGATTTTGGCTGGAACTCAAGGATGCCAAGGAATTCTACTCGCACTCCTTGCAACCTTCACGATAATCACTGATTATATACAATCTCCAACTCTGCGCACTCCTTGCGATAGTAGCTCTTAAACCACTCATTGGGTTAGAAAAAGTCTAAGACTTCAACCTGCCTGCGCACACCTTACACAAATCTGTACTATACTTTCACTTTTGCTGGTGTAAGAACAATGGTATCCCTCCTGAGTTTTTCTGAGATAACTCATAATCTCGTAAATGCACTCCTTGCGGACTTTCACTTCACTCCTTGGAGGAATTCTCAGGAAGAGAAACAATTGAAAGTCACACTCTCCCTCTCACAAACTCCATACATTCAACATGAAATCATATGCATAAATCATTGAAACAAATGCATAACAAAGTATATAAGAAAACTGTAAACATACCATTCAATAAATGAAAATAGTAACCACAAAAAAACCATGAAATTGAGTCAAATCATTCTTATATTAATTCAAGTGCTTCTGTACATGGGTTCAATAGTGGCAAATATCTTCTCATACAACTTCTACCATCTATGTTCCTATGTTCTCTCTTATTCTCTTGCCTACAACTCTACTCTTCTAACAACTACTAAGAGAGTAATGGTACAATATAATACATACGAGGGAGATTTCTAGAGTTTTCCCTCCTACTACTCAAGCTATCTAATCAAATTAAATCCTTTATCTACTTTACATTCATTACACTAAATGCTTACAACCGACAGATGAGAGAAAACACTCAAGATCTGCGTTACAATCTCCCAACCATAAAAGAAAATACATCTTTTCAAAATATTACATTAATGTTTCATCCTTTCAAATTCAAAATGTCCTCAAAACGTGTGTTGGTGCATATCCAGTTTTCCTTCCTCTTTTGCGCTTGCTTACGATGCTCATGCATCATATTCCTCTAGCTATAAAATTGATGGGCTCTTGTCCATGAGCTCCTACACCGTCTTTCCATGTTTATGGATCTTCGCTTCACCTTCCCAGCTGGCATATTCAATTGGGTGTCCCTTCCACTTTACTAAGTATTCAAAATACGTCTTCCTTCGAGTCTTCTTTCTAGATATCTAATCAATGATCTTTTCCATCTGTTCCTTTTCAACTACAGGTAGTTGTTTGATCCAATGAACTTCCTTCTGAGTCTCTTCGCTTCTCGCTTCATATGCTATGTAAGGATACAAATTTGCTACGTTGAATATGGGTGATATGCCCACATCATCTGGAAATTGTATCTCATAAGCATTTGCCTCAAACTTTCTTAGAATCTTACACGGGCCTATCTTTTTCATCTTCAACTTATTATATGTTCCCCTTCGAAACCTTTCTTTTATTAGGTGTTCTAAGACTAGATCTCCCACTTCGAACTGAAAAAATATCCTATGTTGATATTCTCTATGCTTGTATTCCTAATTGGAACTCTGCAACTGCTCTTTGATCTTACCATGGAGCTCTTGCATCTCTGCCGCAAATTCTTCCGCTCCAACACTTCTGAACTCATTCTACTCTAAGTCTCTCAACTAAGATACTCCCCTTCGTTGCATTCCATACATTATCTGGAATGGGCTCTATCATGTGCTTCTATTAGGTGAGTCATTATATGCAAATTCCACTTGTGGTAGAATCTGATCAAATTGACTATGATGTTCAGCTACTAAACTCCTCAACAAGTCTCCCAAACTTCGATTTACTACCTCAGTTTGTCCATATGTCCGAGGGTGGTATGCTGAGCTAAATGATAAATTTGTCCCCAACCGTTTCCATAGTGTCCTCCAGAAATGACCAACAAATTTGGTGTCTCAATCTGAAACAATACTCTTGGGTAAACCATTAAGTAAAGCAACTTCTTTGAAAAACAGGTTCACAATGTGTGTTGCATCACTGGTTTTCTGACATGGAATAAAATGTGCCATTTTTGAGAATTTTTCGACTACCACGAATACAGAATCACAACCACTCTATGTCCTTGGCAGTCCTAACACAAAATCCATGCTTACCACGTCCCACGACTTCCTTGGCACTGGAAATGGTTGGTACAATCCTGTATTCTATCTTTTCCCCTTTATGTGCTGACAAACTCTACATTTGTTCACAAATTTCTTGACATCCGTCCTCATGCCTGGCCAATAATACAAGTTGTTCAGTTGCACAAATGTTTTATCATGGCCGAAATGTCCAACATATCCCCCACTATTTTTTTCCTTTAGAAGGTTTTCTCTCATAGAACTCTTCGGGATACACAATTGATTTCCTTTGAATAATAATCCATCCTGGATCAAATATTCAACCCATTGGCTTCTATCTCTCAGAACAACATTCTCACATGCTTCATAAGCGTCTTTGAAATCTGAATCATCTCTATACATTTCCTTAAGGCTATAAAAACCTGAGGTCTTCACACGAAACTCTTGCATAATCAAACATTTCTTGCTCAATGCATCAACAACCTTATTAGTAGTTCTAGAAATGTGATTTATAACAAAAGTAAAGTTCTGCATAAATTCAACCCATTTTGCATGTTTCTGGTTTAGTTTCTCCTATCTAGTTATAAATTGTAAGGCCCGGTTGTCGCTATACAAAACGAACTCTTTCAGAACCAAGTAGTGCCTCCATTTCTTCAACACTTGTATGACTACATAAAACTCTTTATCATACGTGGAATAATTCCTCTTGGCATCATTCAGCTTCTCACCGAAGTATGCAATTGGTCTATTGTCCTGAATTAAGATTGCTCCAATCGTAAATCCACTTGCGTCACATCTGACTTGAAATGTCTTACTAAAATATGGCAGAACCAGAACTGGTTGTCCATTTATATTCTCCTTTAACAAATTGAATTTTTTCTCTGCTTCCTCTGTCCAATGAAAAGATTTATGTCTTTTCTTGACTGTGCCCATCATTAATGCTCTAATCCCACTAAAATTTCTGATGAACTTCCTGTAAAATCTGGCTAGTCCATGGAAGCTTCTGACTTCAAAGATATTCCTTGGCGATGGCCATTCTTTGATCGCTTTTACCTTCTCAGGATCCATCTTCAACTCATTCAAAGAGATCATGAACCCCAAATAGATGAATCATGTCTTCATGAAAGATGACTTCTTCAGATTTATTAGCAACTTCTCTTGCTGCATCCTCCTCATTACTAGAGTTAAATGTCTCAAGTGTTCTTCCTTAGTCTTACTAAAGATCAATATATCATCAATATACACAATTACAAACTTTCCAATGAAATCTTTCAAGACTTTGTTCATCAATCTCATGAAAGTACTTGGCGCATTCGCCAAACCAAACGTCATGACAATCCATTCATACAGCCCTTCATTCATCTTGAATGTTGTCTTCCATTCACCACCTTCCCTCATTCTAATCTAATGATATCTTCTTTTCAAATGAATTTTTGAAAAAAACTTTGCTCCACCCAAGCAATCCATCAAGTCATCCATCCTGGGTAAAGGAAATCTATACTTGACGGTGATTCTTTTTATGGCCCTTGAGTCTCTACAAAATCTCCATCCACCATCCTTCTTTGGACTTGACACTGTTGGTATAGCGCATGGACTCAAGATTTCCCTAATTAACCCTTTGTCCATCAAACCCTGGACTTACTTCTTGAATTCTTCATTATCCTGCAACGTTAGTCTATACGTTGCTTTGTTTGGAAAACTCGCTCCTGGTATAAGGCCAATGTGATGGCTTATACTTCTGATGGGCGACAACGAACAAGGTAAATCATCCACCACTATATCAGCGAAATTCTCCATCATTTCCTGAATTTCCTTAGGTAGATCATCTATTGAGTACTAGTCAAGATGACTCTAGGTTTCCTCACCACAACGAACTTCATGTCTTCTTCTTTCATGAATTCATCCAACAGTTCCTTCCCACTCATGTGAAGTACAATATTGCTTGTTTCTTCTTTCACCTTCTTGTCTTCAATTGGTAGCAACATATGTGTTCTACCATTCTTCTCCAAGGTGTATGTGTTCTTTCTCCCATCATGTACAACATTTATGTCATATTTCCATGGTCTCCCCAACAAAAGATGACAAACATCCATGGGAATAACATCACATAAATATCATCTCCATATCCCCCTACTTAAATTCAACTAAACATTGTTTAGTGATAGTTACCTGATGTCATTTTTGTAACCACAAGACCTTGTATGGGCTTGGATGTGCAACCGTCTCCAATTCCAACTTCTGCACCATCTATGTGGATACTAGATTATTCGTGCTTCCACTATCCACAATTACCTTGCATACCCTATCCTTGGTCTTGCAAGCAATTTTGAACAAACTGTTCCTCTGGACTGGATTCTCTATCTCCTTCTATGGCTTCAAGAGAAATTTCCTCATCAACAAGGATCTTCTGCCTGCTGCATCTTTTGCCTCAACATTTCTCCTTTGTGCTTTTGAAATGTGAGATTTTCCTCCTCCATCCCTTTTTCTATTGGGACATTCAAAATATTTGTGTCCGATATTTCCACAGACAAAACACTTCATTTCACCACCTCTGCCTCTTCCTCTTCCTCTTGCTCGAGGAAAAGTGTTCCTATTGGCATACTATCCTCCTTGTGAACTTCCTCCTCTTTCTGGGTGAGTATGAGGTTTTTTTTCTTCATCCTTGGGCTTCTATACTCTGTCCTGGGCAATTTCTTTGCCTGTGATCTAACTTCTACCTCTGCCCCTTTGACCTTTCTTTCGGGCCAATTTTACTTCTGCCTTTGAAGCAATTTGATAAGCATCTTCTACATTCCTGATTGTCACCATGCTCATCTCATATTGAATTTCATATCTCAAGTCATTCATGTATCTGGCGACTTTTTCATTATCACTATCGCGATGACCAGCTCTGATGTTGAGTCTGTAGAATTCCTTAGTGTATTCCTTCACTGTCATCCCTTTCTGTCTCAAATTCTTTATTCTTCGAAATAGATTAATTTGGTAGAAATAGATTAATTTGGTAATATCTGGGTATAAACTTGGCTTTCATCTTTGTGACCATCCTATCCCAGATTTTGATTCGTTGTTTTCCTTTGCAATGCCTGTCAACCTACAGTTCATCCCACCACATTGTTGCATGCCCTTTTAGTCTAGTGACATCGTGCTTTACTTTCTTATCTTCTTCGATATCCTCATATTTGAAGTATTTATCTAGAGCTCTAAACCAATCTAGCAACTCCTCAATGTCTAAGTTGCCTTCATACATCGGTATGTCCATTTTTTCTCTAGCCCCTATTCTTGCAACAACTTTGAATCGACGTTTTTTTTGCAGCATCTTCAGCTACAACTTCTTCTTCGGCTCCAACTTCGTTTTCGCTTTCAGCCTCACTGATATATCTAGTATCAGTTGTTCGTCTTTGTGTTGTATCCATAGCATCCAATCGAGCACAGAATTATCTCATCTGCCTTTCCACGGCTAGATCAGGCATAGCTCTCTCTTGATGTCTCCTCGACGACATTGTTTCAATCTGTCCACACAAAATTCAAATCACAACTATCCCCTATCTTCCCTCTACATAAAACAAAAGTTGTTATCTCTGATACCACCTAACGCAACACCCCTACCTTAGTAGGTTCTACTTGACCTCCCGGTCTTTGGATCTTTCTATTTCCTTGAGCTGAAACGGCTCCTTAGTTCCCACTAGAACCTTCAATGCATATAGTACCATAGGTCCTTCTTAGAAGTTACGCTTGCGCGAACAAGCACTATACGCAAACATATAATCCACATGACCACCTGTCGTGACCACAGAATTAACCCA
Organism: Picea engelmannii; assembly: GCA_009831015.1. Classification (NCBI taxonomy): domain Eukaryota; kingdom Viridiplantae; phylum Streptophyta; class Pinopsida; order Pinales; family Pinaceae; genus Picea; species Picea engelmannii. The sequence goes on from ML795862.1 coordinate 21,782, forward strand.
AAAAGGTGTTTCTGATTTCATGACTTCACGATTTCTATTATGATTCCCCACAGACTCCTTCGATTCTTGAAACCCCGAAATCAGTTAACAGGTCTTTATCTCCTCACTTATGCTTCCAATGCATGACCTCCAGTCAAATCTTGGGCTCCACCTCCGAGTGCATCGGGATTTCGTGACTCACGACCTCTTTGCTACAAATCAATGGTCCTGAACCTTCCACGATCTGACGGTCCAAATCATGTCAAGACTTTGCGTATCGAGGATTCCCGAAAATGACTTCCTCCACACTTCTGACTTCCGAAATGTCAAAATTCAAAGCGCCCAAACCAACGGCTCCCATTGATTCAGATCTAACAGTTGCTACCTCTCCTAAGCTTGCGAGTGTTGAAAGACACTTAGCCTTAACCTCTCCACTAATCCACTAGATCCAATGGTCCATGGAAAATTGATGTTTCTCCCTCTGAGAATTCAACCGTCCTTTCAAGTTCTCAGAGATTCCTGGCCAAATAACTTGGCGTCTTTCCTCTTGAGCTTGGTTTCTGCGAGGTGACTTTGACCCTCATCCTTCCTTTGAACTTTTCAAGACTTTATCTCTCCTGAGCTTGATTCTGGCTGCAACTCAAGGATTCCAAGGAATTCTACTCGCACTCCTTATGACCTTCACGATAATCATCGATTATTTGAATTCTCCAACTCTGCGCACTCCTTGCGATAGTAGCTCTTCAGCCACTCAATAGGTTAGAAAAAGTCTAAGACTTCAACCTGCCTGCGCACACCTTGCATGGATCTGTACTATACTTTCACTTATTCTGGTGTAAGAACAATGGTATCCCTCCTGATTTTTTCTGAGATAACTAAGAATCTCGTCAACACACTCCTTGCGAAATTTCATTACACTCCTTGGAGGAATTCTCAGGAAGAGAAACAATTGAAACTTACACTCTCCCTCTTATGGACTTCGTACATTCAACATGAAATCATACGCATAAAGCATTGAAACAAATGCATAACTGAGTATATAAGCAAATTGTAAACATATCATTCAATAAATGCAAACAGTAACCACAACAACACCATGAAATTGAGTCAAAGCATTCTTATATTAATTCAAGTGCTTTTGTACATGGGTTCAATAGTGACAATTATCTACTCATACAACTTCTACCATCTATGTTCTTCTCTGCTCTCCTATTCTCTTGCTCTACAACTCTACTCTTCTAACAACTACTAAGAGAATAATGGTACAATACAATACATACGAGGGAGCTTTCTAGAGTTTTCCCTCCTACTAATCAAGCTATCTAATCGAATTAAAGCCTATATATACTTTACAGTCATTACACTGAATGCTTACAACCAACAGATGAGAGCAAACACTCAAGATCTGCGTTACAATCTCCCAACCATAAAATCAAATATATCTTTTCTAGATATTACATTAATGTTTCATCCTTTCAAATTCAAAATTTCCTCAAAACACACGCTGATGCATATCCAGCTATCCTTCCACTTTTACGCTTGCTTACGATGTTCCTACATCATCATATATAAAAGTAAAAATTTAATCTAAAAAGCTAATTATTAAAATATCTAATAATTATTAAATAATCTTATATATTATTGACATTACATCAATGAAATCCAACAAAACTAACCCAAATATATGGAATTATTAAAAATAAAATTATTTAAAAAATAAAATTTAAAGACAAGTAGTAAGTACACTTTCTACACACAACAATCATACCATGCTCGAATTCATCATACAATGTTATTGTATCCCATGCAAAGTTTAATCTGTGCATTGCCATATCCATAAGATAGTTAGGAACGAACATACAATTTATAGCAAAATACATTTATGATATTTCAATAAATAACACAATTCTTTATTTATAATTCTCTTCATTAGAAACTCATTTGGAATCCTAGCCATTATTTTTACACATGAATATTTTATACATATTAGACCTTTCAACTACAAAATATTACTATTCATACCCACTTTATACATTTTCTTTAAACATATTTCATGAAAAAGAATAAAAACTATTCATTGATGAACAACTTCACAAACATGTTTCACATGTCACCTTTCAATCATAAACATAATAAACATGTTCAAGGAAATACCAATTCGTTACAATACTCATTTCTAGGTTTATAAATTTTAAGAGATTTTTCTTGCAGAAGCTTCAAAAGATTAAAATGGTTCAATCCAAAAGTGAACTTAAAAATTGGAAATATATTTATAATTTAATACTTTCATGAATGATTTTCACATTTAAATGCAAAAGTTCAATGTAAAATTGAGGAATCACACTTTTTCACAAAATTATCCTCTTGTTTCTTATGGGTCTTCACAAAACAGCCATAGATGCTCATGGCCTTCCCTAAGGCAACCCATGAGTGCCCATGCATGCGGTTACTACGGATCTTGGCCACCTTTACGCATGTGAACTTTTAAAATAAAGCTTAAACAAAAAATGTTACATGTAAGTACCCAATTTTTAGCTACTTAATATGAATGAGAATGCCCTCACTCGGGAAATGGAATTTTTCATTCTAAATGGTTTAAAGATTTCAATGAAAAATGAAATAGATATTCAAATAAAAAATTGAGTGTTCCTCTAGAATATTTATATACACTAATGAAAACAAAAGAAGAAAATCTTGAGTATAAAAACTAATATCTTTTTAATTGAATATTTATGAATCCCTCTTTGGTTTTGAGCTTTTGCTTCAAGTTTTTCCTCCAATCTTCCACCTTGTCAACAAAGCTCATCCCGCCATATTTTCACCTTATAATATCCAAAAGATACTTCACCTCTTTTGGAAAAACTATAGAGAATGTCATGAAAGAGTAAGCAAAAGAAAGAATGTGAAGGGAAATAAGATCTCCTTCACCAAATTATGTTGTTCTCAAAGAGCCAATGTGGTTCCTCACTCCAAATAAGAACACGTGTTTGATCAAGGTATGACACAATTTTGATCTCTCTATACTAATAACCCATAGAATTTCAATGATATTTCAACCATCAAAATATTATGAGCTTCTCATGGCCATTCTCACTTTTATTTTATATTGATAATGTATAATACGTAATCATCATGCTTATGGTAGTTTGTAAATAATATTGTAATTAGTATTTAGGAGAAATATGAAGAGTAATAGGTGATTATCAAGAGTCAATCAAACATCATGGAAGATAAACCAGAGTTCATTTTGTATTGTATTTATGAACATCTTGTGTTAATGCAAATTCAAGTGAGGAGATACTCATTCCCTACACATACCAAGCCTAACAATGGTATCAGAGTGTTTTTTGTTTTGACAAATCTGTGTTCTTCTCTCTACCTTAGCTCTTTACGTTCTTCATTGGCTCATAACGTGCCATTGTGGTAAGCGGTTCCCTCTTCTAGGGTTTTTCTATTAGTCTACCATATTTTTTCTTTTCCTTTCGCTCTATCATTTCTTCTCCATATGTTGGTGTAACTGTTGCTCAAACTTTGCATTTCGAGTTTCCTCCATAATGTGGAATTAGGTATCATATGGTGGGTGATTATTGAGATATCGAGCCAACATTGTTCATGATCCTTCTCTTTCTTGGAGGTCCTAATTCATATTCCTATTTCTGGTTCGAATCCCGTCCTTCTCAAAAATTGTATTATAGTTCTATAGAAATCACACACACACACACACATAGAAGCAAAGAAACAAGAAAACACAATATCCAGAACAAAAATGATGATCACTCTATAGACATAACATTCACACAATAGACACACCATTTTACGTGGTAAAATCATTAACAGGGAAACATCCACGGGACAATGGGAGATCGATATTATATTTCTCAAACAAAGAGATTACATATGCCTAACAACAGGCTTATGATCCATGAATTTTCCTTGCCTCTACGAGATTACATATTTATATCATATCCTCCATAGTTACAATAAATTGAAATATTAAATACATGAACAACCAAAACTCTATTCTGGGTTGATTTGTTTCAACAATAATCAAAATAATAGGAATTGTATGACTTGTATGAATTTTCCATAGAGAAATTGTAGGAACAGTCTTACCCTATTCATGGATAATTGGTTGTCACCACTCAACAATCTCCACCTTAACAAACATTTACCTGACCCCTTTCCCTGGTTTATTCATCATTTTTTCTGCAAGCCAAGAGAAGTTGAACACCACTGCAACTTCTCTAACAATACTAGTTTCATGAACATGTCTGCACAATTTGCTCAAGTATGGACCACTCCACCTCCACCAGTTACCTGTCTTACACAATTATGCCTTTTCCCACTTTGATATGTTGGAATGTTAGTGAAATGCGCAACACTTTGACTACCACAAACCACTGTATCCTGTACTTGTCCAAACTCACCCAAAATATCCTTTCATTCATTAGATACATAACCCGAGGTAGATGTTCTCTTGTGAAAATATCTTGCAAGCTCTAAATCAACATAACCACATACTAAATCATTGTAACCATTGTAGGTGATACTCGTTTCTCTAAGATACTGAAGCACCCATTCCCAATTCTCTTTACCTGGATTTTCCATGTGTCCACTGACAACCCTAGCTGTTGCATGTGAAATATTTAATCCTGACCATTTCATCGCATACATACTTCCTAGTGTACTATCATATGGTATATGAGACAAAACCTTTTCTTCCTCATAACCAGGACACAAACTTGAAGAAAGCTTACAATGGAAATCTAAAATGATATTTATTGGTTTCACAATGTTCATACTGAACCTCATCGGTATCTTCTCCATATAATTTTGTTGTGATAAACACAACTTACCATTATTCCCGTCTTTGTATATTTCTATGCCCAAGATTTGTTTTTCCACTCCTCGATCCTTCATCTAAAATGACTTGTCCAACCGAGCCATGAAGGAATCTAACATCTTGTACTATTTCCTAGGTACCTTTAGGTCATACAATATTGATTCCTTGAGTTTGCAAAAAAATCCCTCTTTTCGATCTTGAACTACTTCTAATTGTTCCATGTACATATATTTTTGAATGATGATTTTTTGGAAAGTATGATCCCACAATCTACATCCCTTAACATCATCACCATAACCAACAGAGATATAAAACTTGCAAAAATTCAAAGATTGAAAGTCTAGAAGTAACTTACGATTTACTAGAACGTGCATCTTCTTCTTGCTCATATGGCCCAGTTATTGATGCCATAAACAAGTAGATGCAATTGTTTCTTCATATACCTATGTTTCTTCAGTACTCCCTTCCATCTTGTAAAGGTTCCCAATATTTGTAGACTTCATTACCACCAAATTTCCCTTGGACACTTTTAGTGCTCCACCTCGACCTATATATTTATTATACCCACCAAAATCCAAAGCTCCCAAAGAAATCAAACTCTTTTTAAGTCCCGGTACATGCCTAACATTTGCCAACATTCTTACAATATCACCGAACATCTTAATCTTAATGCTCCCAATCCCAATATTTTTACAAGAAATATAATTTCCCATGAAAACAACACTGTCATCTATAGATGAAAACTAACTTCTATGTGGACACATGTGATGGGAAGCACCAAAATATAAAAACCATTCTTCTTGATATTGTGAGATACGACAGATGGATAAAACTTCATCAACCATACCTAGATGTGATTCAACCGAATTTTCTTCCTTTTTGGATTCATCCTTAGATTCTTTCCTTTCCAACAATATTTCTTGATATGCCCTTCTTTGTTGCAGTACCAACATCTTCCCTTACCCTTTCTACCTTCTTTCTTAGACCTAGATGTTCCACTTGAATCCTCCCCCCTTTCTATGGACTGATCTCTAGCTGCCATTACTTCCAGTGTTGAGGTTTCTAAACTAGATCTTCTCCGCACCTCCTCAGACAATAGAGCTCTCACAACAGTAACATATTCAATGGTGTTTGTTGTGCTAAACCACATAAATGTGATTAAATGATTCCAAGATTCAAGTAATGAACATAATAGCATGATTGCCTTGTCTTCATCATCATATTTTACATCCATACTAGTTAATTGACAAATTAGAGTATTGAAAACATTTAAATGATCGAAAATTTTTGTACCTTCTTTAATTTGTAAGCTATGCAACTGCCTCTTTAAGTAGATTCTATTTTTCAAGGAATTTGTCATGTAAATGATTTCCATTCTTCTCCATAACTCTGTTGCCATCTCCTCTCCAACAATGTTAAAAAAAACTTTATCTTCCAAACACAAATGGATGGTACTAAGAGCTCTCGAATCCAAATCTTCCTAGTCCTCCTCTGTCATACATGTCAGTCCCTTTGTCTTTCCCACTAACTCTTTGTGAAATCCTTTTTGCACCAACAAATCTTGCATTTTCAATTTCCACAACTCGAAGCTAATTTTACTTTTAAACTTCTCCAATTTGAACTTATAACTCGACAACTTCACCATTTGATGCAAAAAACATACACCAGATCCTAGAACAGTCGCTGCAAATTTATCAACAAGACTATAAGATCATATACTTCTTAACAATAACCAAGCACTCTCAACCAAAACCTTGATGCCAATCTTGAATTCACCCTTTTTACATGAGCTTATAATAATCATACAATATATATTCCCCCTTTTAATGATTCAAACTAAGCTTATAATCTATTTTAAAAAAATGCCATAAGTTTATAACCACAAAAAAAAATGATATGCTTTAATAAATGAACATAAGATTATACAAAAATAGATAGTGAGATTGTGAGCTTCACTTCCCAAATAGAGGTAGCTTCACCTCTTTTTGACTCCACTTGTCGATTGCAGTGCTGATGTACACGACGACCTACATCTACAAGGCCAACGAAGTTTCCTCTTACCACTATGATCATTCTTTGTAGGTTTTACAAGCACTTGGCGGTAACTCTTCTTTCATTTTTCACATAGGCCTTCTTCATGCTTATTTACAACATGGGATTAGATGAACTCTCTTCCTGGTATCAATTATTCACAAGTTTCTCTTTAGAGAGTGGAGGATATTTGTAGCTTGTTTTGTGATCTTATTCAACATAGAACTACCATCTCGACATACCATTTGAGACGATAATTCGTGTGGAGTGGAGGAATAAAGAAGAACAAGGAAATAATATCTATGAATATGTCTTCTAGCAAAGGAAGGGAAGGCAAAGACTAATGATGTTGTAAATAAATTCCATAGTCTAACGAGGGATGGAAATGTGTGTTTCCACCCTTTTGTGTATGTACATAATGTGAGTTTTCTTGGTGTGGCTACATGATATTTGGACAAGCTTACTTTTTGTGGACTGCATGAAGGAAGTAAAAGAGGATGTGGAAGAAACAATTTCAAAGGTAGGGGGTAGGCATAATCCCTATGAGAAATCCAATATTTAATGTGTCTATTGTGGAAAGAATGGACATTAGTTAAAGACATGTAGGAGAATATTAAATACAAGTACTTCAATATGCTCATTATATTGCTTCCCATTGTAATCTTGGAGTAGCTAAAGATTTTTTAACACTTCATTTTCTTCTTGGATGATTGACATAGGTGCAACATGACATGTGACCTTTTGAAGAGACTTATTTGAAGATCTCAATGAAAAAGTAGATGACATAGTTTATTTTGCAGATAATCAAGTCTCAAAGCTTCATTGACACCATCAAGATTAAATTCCCTGGATTCTTAGTTTTTTTTTTTCATGATGTGCTCTATCTTCTTGAGTTGTGAAGGAACTTGCTATCTCTTGTGCACATTTGACAACAAGGCCACTCTAGTCATATCTTCGATGGAAAAGTTGAAATAAGGAAGGATTTCCAAAAACATGGTCATCATGATAGGGGTGGAAGATGGAAGATCGTTGAAGTTGAAAGGGATATCTTCAAATGCAAAGAATTCATTGCACCTCTCTCACCATGATGAAGGTACAATTTCATCTAGTCTCTTATGGCATACTAGATTTGGTCACATTAATTATGAAAATCTTCATATATTGAAAAATAATGGTGTTTCTGGTTTTCCTACTATTGAATCCCATGAATTTGAAGAAATGTGATGCTTGTATCTTTGGAAAGAATATAAAACAACATTTTCATGATTCCACTTCTAGAGCATGTAGAAAACTTAGATTGATACATTTTGATTTGTGTGGCTCCATGCATGTTTCATCTGGTAATGACAATAGATATATCATGAATTTTATTGTTGATTACACTAGGTTGTGTTAGGTGTATTTTGAAACTTAAAAAAAATTTCATGTATGGATCCAAAATGAAGCCCAGTCTCATATTGGATCTCTTCATGTTGATAATGGAATGTAATATACATCAAATGAATTTGAAATCTACCTCTTCCAACATGGGATCAAGCATCAAACCAATGTTCCATAAAATCCTCAATAGAATGGTGTAGCTGAAAGAATGGACATGACTCTTTTAAATATGGTTCACTCCATGATGTTTTTCAAAAATCTAAATTAATTTTTTATTATGATGTAATTCTATGTGCAGTTTATGTGAAAAACATGTGTCCATCTCATGCTCTTGGAAATAAGACTTCTCATGAAATGTGACATGGCCACATTCCTTTGGTGAGGCATCTCAGGGTCTTTGGTTCCACCTTCTATGCCTTAATTCCTAAAGAGAAAAGAAACACGCTTGATGCAAGGAGTCAAAATTACATCTTATTTGGGTACTCAAACACCACCAAGTCATATAATCTTTATAATGAGATAAAAAATAAATTCATTATTTCCAGAATGACAAAATTGTTCAGAGGCATCTTGATCATCTAGATAAATTCACTCATGTAAAGTCATATCACGAATTTGATGATGAGATCTCACATATTGAAGGGGGGGGTCCCTATCTTGGATCAATATATGGAACCTCCTTTTGAAGAACCATCTCGCACTCATGAAGAATTTCCATCCACTTCATCAGAACTTGAAGTTCATTTGGATGATGTGATTGAGAGGATTGAAAGGTTGAGTCTTGATGAGAATTAAGCACCATCTAAATCATTTGAGAAACCTATACCATATCAGAAAGGTCCACCAAAGTGGGTCATAAAGACACTTGAAAGTGTTCATCTCGATGAGGTCAGAAGGATAGGAATCATAAATTCAACCAGACAAAATGAAGTGATGTAGATAATTCAAATTCAGGCGATGTAGATGATATGGATGTTTCATATGATTTTGATTTGAATTTATCTACTAAATTTGAACTAATTTCCTTTGAAGAAGACACTTCTCATGATGACTGGAAATAAGTCATGCAGAAGGAGTATGATGCTCTCATCAATATTGGGACATGGAAGTTGGTGGACCCTCCATTTGGAACCAAACCAATTAACTACAAGTGGGTCTTCTAGAAGAAGTACAAATCAGATGGCTCACTTAAAAATAACAAAGAGAGACTCATGGAAAAAAGATTTTTACAAAAAGAAAGAGAGACTCGTGGAAAAAGGATTTTTACAAAAAGAAGGTGATTATGAGGAGATCCCCTCCCCAAACAAAATGGGATACCATTTGTACTCTATTTTCCTTGGCAACACCGAATGGATGGAAAGTTCATCAAATGGATGTGAAGACTACTTTCTCGAATGGAGACTTGAAAGAGAATGTCCTCATGTCTTATCCAAAAGGTTTTGTTGTGAAGGGACAAGAAAACTAAGTATGCAAGCTCATTAAATCTTTATGTGTCTTGAAACAAGCACCACAATCTCGATATGAAAAGTTAACTGAGCATCTTATAAAACTGAATTTCAAGAACTTTAATCTCGATGATGCAACTCTGTTTTTCATGAAAGTTGGAAAAATTGTGGTATATCTTGTAGTGTATGTAAATGATCTGTTGACAACAAAGAACAATGATGCAGGAGCATCGCCTTCAAAGTAAAAAACACACGCGTGGAGGTAGAAGAATGACATCTCAATAATGATAGAGTTTCAAATCAATCATTTAACTGATAATTTAATCGGTTGTTGAGATATTTTTTAATACAACATTTTAAAATGTAACTTGTTTGTAAAGTCTTGAAGGACTGTAAGAAATTGAAAATATGGAGTGTCGAATCTATCTCACAATAACTAGTAGTTATTGTAATAGGACAGAATAGGTAATAACTTTGAATTTGAAATGATAGATTTCAGAATAGGATGAGAGAGCTCATGGAGCGGTCCTTAGATAGTTTTTCAGTAGTGTATTGTAACATATAGAATGTATGAGACATAATAGAGAGATCAGTAGAGCAGAGTAGAGTAGCAGAAACACTATGTATTTTTTTTTTCATGAATGAATAGAGTAGACATAAATTGTCCCAAATCCTTGGACTATGTTCATTTCATGTGTGATTGAATGAATGTTATTCTGTGTGTATGATTTGTTATAGTTCATTTCATGTATGAGTGTTCGAGATATTAATTGTATGAGTTAGTGACGAAGTTGGTTGAGTTTCAATCGTTTCTCTTATGATACTTGTATGCAAGGTGTGCATCTTGAACACAAGGAGTGTGTCGATTGAGTCTCGGATTGACTCAGAGAATAGTAGAGAGAGAATCAAAGAAACTTAGACCAGGTGCAAGGTGTGTACAACGTCAAGAGGCCAACAAGCTTTGAAGAACTAGAGCAAAAGAACACTAGGTGGGAGAGAAGCATTTTATTTTCAAGAAAATCCTTCGAACTGAGTTATTCGAAATCCCATGAACGCAAAGTATGTATGGGAGATCGAAATACTTTTAAGGATATAAACTCAGAAGAGATAACACTTTTCACGAGTGTTGACGAGGTCCCAGAGGTGGATTCGTCAGGGAATAAAGATTTGGAACCTTTGAAGGCGGATAAATCTTCCAAGGTGGAGAGATATCATAAGCTCAGGAGGAAGAACGACTATGATCGTCGGATCATAGGGAAGAAAATCGACAACCATCTGATTAGAAGAAGTGTGTGAACCTTATCACTTTGCGTACAAAGGAGAAAGGTTACCGAGGTTGAAACTTGAGATTTCTGGAGTCCGGAGACTTGGAATAGAATTTTGACCATCCGATCAGTGGGATAGATCTGAGCCGTTAGATCACTGGAGGCAAAGACCAAGCATCAAATTACTAGGAGGAATCACAGTCATTGGTTATTGGAAGCTCAGAAGGGAGAGAATCTTGAAACTTGAGATTTCTGAAGCCCGGAGTGTCGGGACGCCGAGGTGGGATCTCAGTCGTCTGATTGATCAAGTGTGAGTCGTCAGATATCACGGGAGCACAAGGAGTCAATTTGAGACTTGAAATACCCAAAGCGTGGATAGCCGAAGGGCCGTGAGTCATTGATTTGTGAGGAGACACTTGTCAGTAGATCTCGTACTCTGGGAAAAGTTGAAGTAATTTTTTAGTTTGATAATTGAAAACGTCGGAGCACAGAGACTCGAAGTCCCAGAATAAGATTTGGGCCGTTGGATTCAGAGGACAAGTGGTGAGAGATCAACATTTCGCCGACTTGCAACTCGGGAAATTCAAAGGGCAGAGTTGTAAGGATTCATGAACTCGAGTTCGTGATTTGGTCGTAGCCATCGATCAATGAAGGAGCATGGACCATTGATTCACCCAGGGAGATATCGGGGAATCAGACATTGGGATAAGAGAGGTGAGTGATCCTCCAACTTTGCAAAACGTGAAAATCTCGATAAGTGATTGAGGTTGAACCCCGAGTCATAGGAAGAGGTCATATGGAGGGAGAAGCTATAAAGTGCTAAGCCTTGTCGGAATTTCGGAGATCGGGAGGGTCCAGGTGACTCACACACAAAGGTTCGATATGGGATTTCACGACGCGCCTTTTGATTTGGCTTGTGGTCATAGGTAGTGGTCATGTGGAGAAGGATAAGGGAGGAGCTATCAAGTGCTAATCCCCTATCGAAATTTCAGAGGTCGAGAGAGTCGAGGTGACTCGCATAGAAAACACCCGATACACAAAATCAGGAAACACCTTTTGAGAGGCGTGCAGTCACAGTTGGTGTTTGCGTGGAGGGAACTCGCGCCCAATACCTATTCGCATGGGTGTAGTTCATAGAGGACCTGTGGATTTTTTTAGTAGAGGTTCTAGCAGGGACCCGAAAGAGCTAATCCATCTCAGTTTAGTGAAGATTCAGTGACCGAGAGGTCGATAGACCCTGCTGAGGTAGGGGGTTGCATCAGGTGGTATCAAAGCTCATTTTGAGTTTGTTTGTAGACAAAAAACAAAAGGAGAAAGGAGGAAAGTTGGTATCATTTGTGGTATCAAAGAAATTTTGAATTTATGTTGTAGGTGACGCAGTGAAATCATGCCACCCAAAATGCGTTGAGTGAATGCATAAATGGAAGAAGAAATGAGGCGACTCCGAATGAGATTGGATGCCATGGAGACATCACAGAGAAGAGCACCAGACGCTCGTGATTTCAATGAATCTAAGAGAGAAGAATAAGTAGAGGGCAAGGAAATGTAGTAGAGGATGTTGCACAAGATCGCTTGATAAAAGTTGTTTCGAAGATAGGAGCCAGAGCAAGGATAGAGGTACCTATGTACGGAGGAAATTTAGAATTTGAAGAATTGTTAGATTGGGTACGTGCTATGGAAAAATACTTCGATTACGAAGATATCGAAGAAGACAAGATGGTGAAGCATGTAGTCACAAGACTGAAAGGTCATGCAGTGTTATGGTGGGCTGAACTACAAGCCGAACACAAGATAAATGGTAAGCATAAAATTAAAAACTGGGATAGGATGGTAGCTAAGTTGAAAGAAAAATTTATCCCAAAGGATTACCAAATCAATATTTACAAAAGATTGCAAAACCTGAAACAAAGGGGTTTATCAGTGAAGGAGTACACTGAAGAATTTTACCGACTGAACATCAGGGATGGATAGAAAGAGAATGAAGATGAGAAGACAACTAGATATAACAATGGGATGAGATATGAAATACAAGAGGAGATCAACACGATGTTTTCCAGTAAAGTTGAGGATGCCTATCAAGAAGCCTTGAAAGCTGAGGAAAAATTGGCCAGGAAGCAAAGCTAACGAAGCAAAGGCGGAAATTCAAGCAAAGGCAAGGGAACCAGTAGAGAGAAGTTCCAGAAGTCGAAGCCTGAAGATGACAAACAACATAGTCACCATGAGAAGGGTGGAAGTTCTAAAGAAGGATAGCATGGCGGAAGAAGTTCTTTTTCCAAAGGTAGAGGAAGAGGAAGAGCCATAGGAGACGTAGTTAAATGCCGTACCTATGGAAAAGAAGGACAAAAATATTGGGAATGTCCCGACAGAAAAAGAGAAGGCGGAGAAGCACACATTGTTGAAGCATGGAAACATATGGAAGAAGAAGCAACAGAAGGAGGAAGAAACCTCATGATGAGGAAAATTCTTCTTAAACCAAAAAAGGAACCAGAGGAACCAGTTCAACGAACAAGCCTGTTCAGAACTGCTTGCAAGTCACAAGACAAAGTTTGTAAGGTGATCATAGACAGTGGGAGCACTGACAATCTAGTATCCACAGAGATGGTGGAGAAGTTGGAATTGAAGACAATTGCACATCTAAATCCATACAAGGTATCGTGCTTGCAGAGAGGACATCAAGTAATGGTAAGTCAACAATGCCAAGTTGAATTCAAAATAGGAGGTTATATGGATGAAATATTGTGCTTGCAGAGAGGACATCAAGTAATGGTAAGTCAACAATGCCAAGTTGAATTCAAAATAGGAGGTTATATGGATGAAATATTGTGTGATGTAATTCCTATGGATGTCTGTCATATTTTATTGGGGAGTCCGTGGAAGTATGACTGAAAGGTTATTCATGATGGAAGGAAGAATACCTATACCCTAGAAAAGAATAGTAGGACACATATGTTTTTGCCCATAGAAGACAAAGAGAAAAAGACATAAGCTAGTTCAAGCATACTTCTCATGAGTGGGAAGGATATCTTGAATGAAATAAAAAAGGAGAAATAAATGCAGTTTGATGTAGTGAGGAAGCCTAGAGTTATCCTTACGAATACTTTTGTAGAAGACTTATCTATAGAAATCCAAGAACTATTAGAAAACTTTGCTGATATAGTCATGCATGAGTTACCACACTCATTTCCACCCATCAGGAATATAAACCATCATGTTGACCTTATTCCAGGAGCTAGTTTACCAAACAAAGTAGCTTATAGGTTGACGCCTAGAGAGAATGAGGAAGTCAAAAATCAAGTCCAGGAGTTGCTGGATAAAGGTTTAGTCAAGGAAAGCCTAAGCCCATGCACAATACTGACTGTATTAAGCCCAAAGAAAGATGGAGGTTGGAGGATGTGTACAGATTCCCGAGCCATCAACAAGATAACCATTAGATACAGATTTCCTTTACCGAGGATGGATGATTTGATGGACTGTTTGAGTGGGGAAAGATATTTTTCTAATATAGACTTGAAGATTATATATCATCAAATACGAGCGAGAGAGGGAGATGAATGGAAAACATCATTCAAGACAAATGGAGGATTGTTTGAATGGCTGGTCATGTTGTTTGGGTTGACAAATGCACCAAGCACATTTACAAGGTTAATGAATGAAGTGTTGAAATACTTCATAGGCAAATTTGTCATGGTATATCTGGATGACTTACTAATCTTCAACAAGACAAAGGGGGAACACTTAAGACATTTGACATCAGTGATGGAAAGGTTGTAGCAAGAGAAATTGTTGATAAATATGAAGAAGAGTTATTTTATGAAGAAGGAGCTCATATATTTGGGTTTCGTGATCTCTTCAAATGAATTGAGGATGGACCCAGAAAAAGTGAGAGTGATCAGAGAATGGTCGTCGTCAAGCAACATATTTGAGGTAAGAAGTTTTCATGGGTTAGCAAGATTTTATAGAAAATTCATCAGAAATTTCAGTGGCATATGTGCACCCATGCTGGACACTGTGAAGAATAAACACAAGTCCTTCAGTTGGAAAGAGGAAGCTGAAAGAAGTTTCAAAGTGTTGAAGGAGAAAATCACAGAGCAGCCAATTCTGGTCTTGCCAGATTTTGGAAGAACATTTCAGGTGAGATGCGACGCAAGTGGATTAGCTATTGGAGCATCCTGAGTTGGGACAATAGGCTAGTTGCTTATTTCAGTGAGAAACTGAATGATGCCAAGAAAATGTATTCCACATATGAAAAGGAATCTTATGCGGTGATTCAAGCTTTGAAAAATGGAGACATTATCTAATTCCTAAAGAATTTGTCTTGTACAGTGATAATCATGCTTTGTATTTTATTACTAGGCAAGAAAAGTTGAATCAGAAACATGCAAAATGGGTAGAATTTATGAAGAATTTTACTTTTGTTATTAAGCACATTGTTGGAACTACTAACAAATTTGCAAATGCTTTGAGCAAAAGGAGTTTGATTGTACATGAATTCTAGGTGGAGACCTTGGGGTTAGAACACCTCAAGGAGATGTATAAAGAAAATGCAGATTTCAAAGAAGCTTACGAGGCATGCAATAATCCTTTATTGGGAGACAGAAGACCATGGACTGAATATTTGATCCAGGATGGATTACTATTCAAAGGGAGCCAATTATGCATTCTGAAATGCTCAATGAGAGACAACCTATTGAAAGAGAAACACAACGGAGGTTTAGCTGGACACTTTGGTCACGATAAGACATTTGCACAACTGAATAATTCATATTATTGGCCGAACATGAGAGAAGAAGTGAAAAAGTTTGTGAACAAATGCAGAATTTGTCAGTATGCAAAAGGAAAACAACAAAACACTGGCTTGTATCAACCATTACCAATTCCAGAAAGGTCATGGGATGCAATCAGTATGGATTTTGTTTTGGGATTGCCTAAAACTCAAAAAGGGAGTGATTCCATATTTGTTGTGGTGGACAGATTTAAAAAAATGGCACATTTCATACCATGCCAGAAGGTAAGTGATGCCACACACATCGTCAATTTGTTTTTCAGAGAGATCGTGAGACTACATGGATTGCCGAGGAGCATAGTTTCAGACAAAGACACCAAATTTGTAGGACACTTTTGGAGGACTCTATGGAAGAGGTCGGGAACGAACTTGTCCTTTAGTTCAACATATCACCCTCAGACAGATGTACAGACTGAAGTAGTAAACAAGAGTCTTGGAAACTTGTTGAGAAGTTTAGTCACTGAGCAAGGTCGACAATGGGATCAGATTCTGGCACAAGCATAATTTGCATTCAACAATTCAGTGAATAGGAGCACAGGGAAAAGTCCATTTGAAATTGTGTATGGTATATGACTAAGAGGGATTACAGAGTTGAGAGATTTGAATCAAGATGAGTTCAGAAGTGTTGGAGCTGAGGATTTTGCAACAAAAATGTAGAAACTCCATGACAGAGTCAGAGAGAAGCTACGGGACAACAGTCAGAAATACAAGAGCAGAGTTGATCAAAAGAGAAGAGAAGTTCAATTTGAAGTTGGAGATGAAGTTTTAGCTCATTTGAGAAAAGAGAGATTCCTAAGGGGAACGTACAACAAGTTAAATATGAAAAATATAGGACCATGTAGGATTCTCAGAAAATTCACAACCAGTGCTTATGAGATTGGGTTGCCAGACAATGTTGGGATATCACCAATATTTAATGTTGTAGACCTGTATCCTTACAGGAAATATGAAGCAGGAGAATCAGATGATCAGAAATAAATTCATTGGGAAGAGCCCACAGCACAAAAACCTCACATGGAGAAAATTATTGAACAGAGGGATGGAAAGAAAACTAGGAGGAAGACATATCCTGAGTACTTAGTGAAGTGGAAAGATCATCCAATGAAAGATGCAAGTTGGGTCATAAAACCTGATATTTTGAAGCATGGAAAAATAGTGCAAGAGCTCATGGACAGGCGTCCATGGAAATTTTTTAACCAGGGGAGTGTGATGCAGGAGCATCACCTTCAAAGTCAACAGTGCATGCGTGGAGGCAGAAGAATGACATCTCAATAATGACAGAGTTTCAAATCAAGCATTTAACTCAGAATTTAATCGGTTGTTGAGATATTTTTGAATACAACATTTTAAAATGTAACTTGTTTTTAAAGTCTTGAAGGACTGTAAGAAATTGTAAATATGGAGTGTCGACTCTATCTGGCAATAACTAGTAGTTATTGTAATAGGACAAAGTAGGTAATATCTTTGAATTTGAAAGAATAGATTTCAGAACAGGACGAGAGAGATCGTGGAGCGGTCCTTAGATAGTTTTTCAATAGTGTATTGTAACATATAGAATGTGTGCGACAAAATAGAGAGATCAGTAGCGCAGAGTAGAGTAGCATAAACACCATGTATTTTGTTTTTCATGAATGAATAGAACAGACATAAATTGTCTCAAATCCTTGGACTGTGTTCATTTCATATGTGATTGGATGAATGTTATTCTGTGTGTATGATTTGTTACAGTTCATTTCATGTATGAGTGTTCGAGAGATTAACTGTATGAGTTCGTGACGAAGCTGGTTGAGTTTCAATCGTTTCTTTTATGATACTTGTATACAAGGTGTGCATCTCGAAAGAAAGGAGTGCATCAATTGAGTCTCGAATTGACTCAGAGAAGTGCAGAGAAACTCAGACCAAGTGCAAGGTGTGCACAACGTCAAGAGGCCAACAAGCTTCGAAGAACCAATGCAGAAGAATGTCAGGTGGGCGAGAAGCATTTTATTTCCAAGAAAATCCTTCGAACTGAGTTATTTGAAATCTCGAGAACGCAAAGTGTGCATGGGAGATCAAAATCCTTTTAAGGATAGAAGCTCAGAAGAGATAACACTTTTCACAAGTGTTGACGAGGTCCCAGAGGCAGATTCGTCAGGGAACAAAGGTTTGGAACGTTTGAAGGCAGATAAATATTCCAAGGCTGAGAGATATCAGAAGCTCAGGAGGAAGAACGACTGTGATCGTCAGATCACAGGGAAGAAAATCAACAGTCGTCAGATTAAAATAAGTGCACGAACCTTATCACTTTGCGTGTAGAGGAGAAAGGCTACTAAGGTTGAAACTTGAGATTTATGGAGTCTGGAGACCCGGAATAGAATTTCGACCATCCGATTAGTGGGATAGATCTGAGCCCTCAGATCACTAGAGGCAAAGACCAAGCATCGGATTACCAGGAGAAATCATAGTCGTTGGTTGCTGGAAGCTTAGAAGGGAGAGCGTCTTGAAACTTGAGATTTCTAAAGCCCGGAGTGCCGGAATGTCCAGGTGAGATCTCAGTCGTCCAATTGATCAAGTGTGAGCTGTCATATATCATGGGCGCATAAGGAGTCAAGTTGATACTTGAAATACCCAGAGTGCGGACAAACGAAGGACCATGAGTCATTGATCTATGAGGAGACATTTGTCAGCAGATCTCGTACTTTGGGAAAATCTGAAGTAAGTTTTCAGTTTGAGAATTGAAAACGCTAGAGCACAGAGACTTGAAGTCCCGGAATAAGATTTGGGCTGTTGGATTTAGAGGACACATGGTGAGAGAGCATCATTTTGCTAACTCACAACTTGGGAAAGTCAAAGGGAATAGTCGTAAGGATTCACGAACCCTAGCTCGCGATTTGATCGTAGCCATCGATCGAGTAAGGAGCATGGACCATTGATTCACCCAGGGAGATATCGGGGAATCAGACATCAGGAGAAGAGAGATGAGTGATCCCCCAACTTCACGAAACACGAAATCCCGATAAGTGCTTGAGGTTGAAACCCGAGTCACAGGCGGAGGTCATATGGAGGGAGAAGCTAGCAAGTGCTAAGCCCTGTCGGAATTTCAGAGATCGGGAGGGTCGAGGTGACTCACACACAAAGGTCCGATATGGGATTTCACGACGCGCCTTTTGATTTGGCTTGTGGTCACATGTAGTGGTCATGTGGAGAAGGATAAGGGGGGGGCTAGCAAGTGCTAAGCCCCTGTCGAAATTTCGAAGGTCGAGAGAGTCAGGGTGACTCGCGTACAAAACACCCGATACACGAAATCGCGAAACGCCTTTTGAGAGGCGTGCAATCATAGTTGGTGGTCGCGTGGAGGGAACTTGTGCCTAGTGCCTAATCGCGTGGGTGTTGTTCATAGAGGACCTGTGGATTTTTTTTTTAGAGGTTCCAGTAGGGACCCGAAAGAGCTAATCCAATTCAGTTTAGTGAAGATCCAGTGACCAAGAGGTCGACAGACCCTGCTGAGGTAGGGGGGCTGCATTAAACAATGCAAGATATATTTCATTGATAAAGAAAGAGTTGAAGAAAGGCTTTGAGATGACAAATTTGAGACATCTTCACTACTACTTTGGCATTGAAGTGATGCAAAATCCAAAGAACATATTTATCTCCCAAAAGAAGTACATTGGAGAATTTTTGAACACATTTGACATGGTTGAGTGTAACCATGTCTCTACTCCAATGGAATAACATTTGAAGCTCACATCAAAAGAAGAAAATTGATTTAAGGATGAAACCAAGTACAAACAACTTGTGGGAAGACTTATCTACCTTAACACCACCAGACTAGATATTTCATTTTTTGTTGGGATTGTTTCTAGGTTCATGCAAAAACCTTGTGAAGGACATTGGTCTACTACAAAATGAGTTCAAAAATATTTTAAGGGAACTCAATATTTTGGACTCAAGTACTATAAGGTGGATGAATTCAACCTAATTGTATATTCTGATTCGAAATTTGATGGGGACAAAGAAAAAAGAGTGTAAAATTCATGTTATCTCATGAGTCTTGGATTAGCAATTGTCTCCTAGACATCACACAAACAGTCAATTCTAGTAGATTCCATAATAGAGAAAGAATGTTTCGTAGTTGCAGAAGCAACAAAGGAGATTGTGTGGCTCAAGAAAATACTTGAATATCTTTAGGAGAAACAAATGAACACGACTCCTCTTTTGGTTGACAATACTTCTACAATCAATTTGGCCAAAAATCCTATATTCCATGATCAAACTAAGCACATTAACACAAAGTATCACTTAATTCTATATCATGTAGAGGCCAAGACTATTCACTTGAGATATTGTTCCACAAATGAGAAAATTTAGACATCTTCACCAAAGTGCTTGGAAGAGAAAAGTTTGAAAAATTCAAAATGATGCTTGGACTCACAAACACCCCTTTGGATTAAGGGGGGAATGTTGGATACCTAATCCTCGTGATTATGGTAGCTTGTAAATAATTTTGTAAATAACATTTAACAAAATTATGAAAAATGGTAAGTGATTATGAAGAGTCATTCAAACCTCTTCCAAAATGAAACCAAAAATAAATTTGTATTGTATTTATGATAATCTCATGTTAATACAACATCAAGTGTGGAGTTACTCATTCCCTACCCATACTTCCCTACCCACCTAAAAGTACCACATATTTCTCATGCATAATTCTTTAATTTAAAATTATGATTTAATATGCCTTTTACTTTTACTAACCTACTTCTCACGTACCTTTCTCTCCTTTCCTTTCCTTTTTTAAGTTAAACTCACATGGGTATGTGCATATAATAATTTTCTTTTTAATAAATAAAAGTATTTAAACAAAAGTGTGTTTACTTTAATTTAGATGTTTCTAGTTCATACTTGTTTTACTTTTCTCTATTTTTCGGTACTTTTGTACATTAAAACCAAGTTTATTGTGCTCATGAATTTTTTTTCTATTTAAATGAATGTATTTTTATCTATAAAAACAAGTGTTGCATAGCAGCGCAGTCCCTGCCGGGCTAAAAAATAGCATTGAAAAATGTTGGAATTTCTAGATTGCATAACACTATATCTCTGTTGGAATTTCTAGATTGTATAGCACTTTATCTCATCAGATGAAGATATATGCATCAATTTCTAGATTGCATAACACTATATCTCTGTTGGAATTTCTAGATTGCATAACACTATATCTCTGTTGGAATTTCTAGATTGTATAGCACTTTATCTCATCAGATGAAGATATATGCATCAATTTCTAGATTGAATAGCACTTTATTTCAGATTTCATAGCGAAATAGACATGTATAACATATATGCTTATGATCTTTATTAGGAAGCAAGCCAGGTTATTTTGGATACGAAATATTGCAGACTGTAGCAAGTGTTGTGCTTTTACTGAGTTTTGCTTTTATTTATGATAACATTTTCTAGATGCTCTATGTTTACAATTTCTTATAATTACATCTATTCAACACCAACCGTATTCGGCATCACCCAGACCCAAACATTGATGGTTTCCTATAGGAATATTTTCACTAGCTAGAATCTAACAATTTTTCCATTTGGTAGTGATCAGGATCGTGCAATGCATTGTCGTGAGGAACATTCTCAGCAACACCTTTGTTTATACCAATGGTTTCATTAGCAGGTTTCCATCCACGTACCAGTTTCGCAATGAAGTTGTCGATGAAGTATCTACAGATGGATATACAAATGAATATTTAGAGGAGGTACATGAAACAACATTCTTTCTTGTCTCCTGGTGTAGACATGACAGATGTTGGAAGGGCAACAAGCTTTATACCCTGAATAAGGCAACCGAATAAACATGTTATTCTTGAGCATATTTACAAGTAAAAATTAATCAAACAATTACATAAATTCCAAGTAAATAAAAATGAAAATTACATGAATATTCAGAGGAAATGAAACAACATTTTTTTTGTCTCCTGGTCTGGGCATGACAGATGTTGCGGGTTGGGTGAAAATCTGTAAACTATTTATACCCATCACATTGAAGGGAAGGATGCAACAAAAGCTTCTTTGCAGACAATCTTTGAGATGTTGCAACTAGACAATTTTCGATGAATTGAATGCGCTTGCTTGTGGGTCTTTTATTTTATTCAGGGCAGTGAGCTTTATACCCTGAAGAAGGACGCCAAGTGATCATGTGATTGACAAGACATGCAATTTATTTATAAAAGGAAAATATTTCAATATTAAGAATATCATAGCTACTGCAAATCTTTTGTGCATTTTGTAGTTGCTTTTAAGAGAGAGAGATTGTAAAATGGATCTGGGTTAGAACCAAAAGGAGCATAAGAGAAACGTTAAAGTAGAAAAGGAGGTGGAGAAATGGTTAGAAACCAGTAGATGTGAAAGCTGCTTGGGATGAAGATGAGACCAAGTATCCAAAGAGCATGAATTAGGTGGTTGAGTTAAGATTTGGCACTAATCCGATAATATTCAAGTGAAATATCATTAAAATTCAAAAGAGCTAACGAAATCAAATAGAGATTCAGAGAGGCTTTACAAAGAGGAAGAGAGAAATATCAATAAGATAGGAAAGGCACTGTTAGGTCGTACTTCTGAATCGTAGCATCAATAGTGCTTAGTTTAGCTCAAATGAATTCCTATCTCCCATGACATGTTCTTATGGCAATTATAGCATTGAAAGTCTAGCCAAAGTTACTCAAGGTCAAAATGGCGCAGTCAAAGAAGCAGATCCATATGGAAAGCTATAGTTTGAGTTCTGAAAAGTTGGTCAGAGCATGTGAGTGTTTCGATATAAGGCTCCTTATTATAAGTTGTTGTTGCTCTGCCATTGTGGGGCCGACCATTGCAAGAATAGAATAATCCATTCTGATCAAGTTTCAGAAAGGTCGGACTGAATCTATGTCCCATTACTATAAAATTCTTCTAAACATAATATAAGGATTTTAATAAATCAAAAGGAAAGTTCCAAGCCTTGATGTACATAGGATTGTTCTTTCATTGTTTAAAAACATAACTGTATTTTCATGCCAAGAGCGAATAATCTTTTTAAAGTTTTCCAATTACAACAACAGAACTTGACAGAGAATAATAATACCTGTTTGCATGCATTCTCATGTGTATTGTAATATCTGGATCAGGACCACCATTTAGAGCCCAATTCACAGCTTCTTCCACAACATGGCTAGGCAAAATGATGACTTTCATCAGCTCACGAAATAAATTAGCCTGGAACTTGGTAGTCTTGGATTTCCAAGCAACCTTAAAGCATCATCTTTCATGCCAGGATGTATATTCTTCAAGAAAAACTAAATTGCAGTAGTATCTGTGGTACCCTGGAACCTGAGACATGAATAATAGGTTGAATAGTATCATCAATGCCTTACTTCAGATGGAAAAAACAGATATATAGACAAACCAAAGAATTCATGGTTTTGCTGTCAGGTGGAAAGCACATATATATTCAAAACATGCCACAGACCTTGCCAAACAATAGGCTCTTTCCATTC
>ML795862.1:49717-62576 GCA_009831015.1 Picea engelmannii
TGAATGTTTGATGCACTCCGAGGTTGCACTAGTACTAGAGAGAATACTTGAGTAGCTTAGGAAAATCACCAATGATCTCTCATCTCAATTGTCACAGTGAGAACATTTGTCTTGTTCAAATAAAATTACTTTTTCCTATCTTCCCTCTTCCCTTCTCTACATAGTAACTATATTTAAGATGAATTCAGTGGTAAATTTTATGAAGGAATATGGGTATGTAAGTATACAAGTACATTTGTTAGGGTAACTAACCTTTATTTTTAATCAAACAATTTGAGGCAACAAATTCATTTAACAACAGAATAACAAGTGAACCAAGAATAAACATAATCCACAATACACTTAAAATGATGGAGAAAACAACGATGTTCATACGGCATACACCTAAAAGATATATCATTTCACATATAAATCCAAGTATAATAGCAACATAACATGCTAATACCAAGAATACTACAACACTCACATGATAATGCCCACCCAAAAATATTATATTACCCTATCATGGATGACCCATACAGTGATTCATGGACTATATTTAAATCTGTAATAAAAATGACAGAAGACTAAATAGAAATGGCATACTCATAGACTATATTTAATCCTGTCATAAAAAATATGATAGAGAGGACTAAATGGAAATGCATGCGTACTCACATTTGCATAGTTTCCTTGCCCTGCAGATTGCTTGCTATTGCCCGAGAATCCCTACAATTTTTTTTTTATCTTTGAGAGGACCCGTTTATCTGGTTATGGTTGGAGGCCACTTAGAATCTTAGATAATATCAAATTTCAAATTGGAGTGGGGGAGTTATTTTCAGTTGGATTCCTTATCTCAGGTTTATACTTTTGAGACTAGGGTTTAAAGAATGTCATTTTGACACTAGGGTTTAAAGACCGTCATTTTGACACTATGGTTTACAATAGTTTTGAAACAATCTTCGCCCATCTCTGTCTTAAAAAATTTAATGCTTAGTATTTTGATATCTGTTTGCAATTTTATGGTTTTGATTCGTGCAATTCCATTTTTCTTTCTATATGTATCATTGAAAGTTGGTATAAATGACAACCCTGGAATCCTTAATTCCTAAAAAAATCAACTGCCTCATCTGATCACAGATCTTCACCGCCGTTTTTGGCAACCAAGTATGATGGCATTCTATGTTTATATAGACCATAAAATATTTGTAAATTTTAAACCATCAACAACAGATATGCCTTTCTGTAGAAGAAGGCATTCTGTTTTCTTAACTATTTTTAATCATTGATTTTCCCAACAACAGATATGCCTTTCTGTAGAAGAAGGCATTCTGTTTTCTTAACTATTTTTAATCATTGATTTTCCAATTTTCTGAAAAATGGGAGCAATGGAACTATGCCATACATACTAATTCGAAAGTTTTCTAAAGGATCGGGCCGTTTTTAAGAAACTTATGCACAGTAAATTGCTAAATTAGAACTTATGCAATGGATGGGCAATAGGAAGAAATTGCTTAGAAATCATAATATACTTTTAAACTGCTAAGTGCAATATCCCTTTTAGTATTATAAGTAATGGGAGGTGTGGCTTACCTGGATTGAAGAAGACTGAAAGGCCAAAATCAGTGGCCTTCAAAGGCGAATTTTCATCCTGGCTGAGAAACAGAAAATTCTCTGGCTTGAGATCACGGTGTATGACACGCATTGAATGGCAAGTGTGCATCACCTTAACCATGGTTCTGCATAGTGAAGCAGCTGCTCTCTCTTAACCATGGTTCTGCATAGTGAAGCAGCTGCTCTCTCTTAACCATGGTTCTGCATAGTGAAGCAGCTGCTCTCTCACTGTAATGGCCGTTGGCAATAATTATATCAAAGAGCTCCCCACCAGCACAGAGCTCCATGACCAAATTTACAGAATGATTATCCTCATAAGCACCCTTCAGCTCCACTATGTTTGGCTATCCAGTCAGATGGTACATGATCTGGATCTCCCTCCTGACATCCTCTATATCGTCATTGCGAATTAATTTGCTCCTTGCAATGGATTTGCAGGCATATTTTTGAAGGGTTTTCTTGTGGGTGCAGATGTATGTGACCCCAAACTGCCCTCTTCCTAATTCTTTTCCAATAGTGTATTGGTACCTCACATCCTCCATTGGCTTGCCTAGGATTCGTCCTTTCTCCTGTTGTCTTTCTGTGCAGGATTTTGAGGAAGAAGGACGTCGATGTGTAAGTGTAGCAGCATCGTGGGGGCTTACACGAATATTAGTCTGAGGCCTTCCCTGCTCAAGGTTGCTTGGTTTTCTGATATAGTTTCCCATTGATTGTAATGATACCCAAGTGAGTTTTATTGATCAGCGAGAGCTCCCGAGTGAGGATGTGCGATTTTGAGTGGGAATTGCAATGCAAAACGGAGAGTGAGAATACCAGAAAAGGATGTCACATGCATACGATTTTGAAGATAAGTGGTGACATCCGAACACGACTAGCACATGCACAGCTGTGGTTAGTTAATTAATTACAAATTAGATTAAAAGTGACATTAATTACACACAAATTAGTTACACCCAAATTAACCCAAATACATGTCAATCAGACCCAAATTTGTTGGCCGCCACCTATATACCATGCTGCGCTCCACGTAACGGTTGACTGGCGACATAGGCAACGTATACAGGGACTCAGAAGTAGACAAACACAGATTTTCTCTTCGCATCTTGCTCCTGGCATCGGGCTCTGAATCGTATTCTTCGACTGCTCATTGTCGTTGTCGTACAAAGTAGTTCTAAGGCCTACTGTAACTGTTGAAAGGTTTCTGGTGGAAGGAGGAACTATTATAGCAACCTCCAGGCTCTGCAGACTCAAGAAAGGAAGGACAAACTCAAGAAAGGAAGGACCTGAAGCTGAGGACCTGTTCTTGAAGGTCAAGATACGTCAATCTCACAGCTCCCTTGGACAGAATCCATCACAAGATCCGAAGAATGGTTTCTCCCGGGCCCTATCAGCCAGATAAAGAGGAATTAGGAAACCTAGCCGCCCGTTGAAAATACCCGGTCGGGAGATGAACCTCAGTATCCACCGGTCTATGCATATGGATTCCGAGAATCGGTCAATTGAGCGACAGGCACACAAAAGAGACACCAAGATGGAGCCATGAAGCAGTTTTCTTGCCATGAAGCGGCTGAAGAAAGTAGTTTCTCTAGGGCTCCACCTAACACGGGACGACACAGGACAACACAGGGAAGGGGACATCCACAGAGACACCATAGCCGCTGGAACTGAAGCAGAAAGAACGAGACGACCCTCTCCCGGTTGTTCGATCCCCAATAAGGTAAACCTGCCATTCCCAATTATTATGCGTTCTTCCTTGCCTTTCCTTTTCTTCTCTCTGACACAACAAACTGATTCCATTCGAGGGATGAGAGGGAAAACTCCCAAACAAGAGCCCCAACAGTAATGGTGTGTCTCAGGTCAACTAGCACGAAAAAGATACAGTTTACTCAACCATTGCCTTTGGGTTCCAAACTCCTTTTGGGGAAGGAGCGCAACGACTGATGAATCCGTGCCTGGGACTCGATTGGGCTCTTGAAAGGAAACTTTCGTAGGATCAGATGTCCTGAGACCAGGTGTTTCATGTGCCAAGGTCCCCAGTTTCAACGAAATTGCCCTCAGATTTTAGCAGGAGCAGGCCGAGATCCTAAAATCAATTAAGCTGGACTGGATTACCTTACCAACTAATTTCCCACGATGAGGATGTATAATGAATAGTTCTTCCCGGGATCAAGTTTCATTGAGAAATCAATTTTTTCATTATTATTTATATAAGGGGTGGGGTGTGATAAAGACCAGCCATCCATTCTAAGTCTTCTAACTTTTGTTCCCATCTGTTTCCAGGCATACTCGAACAACGGCTGGGTAGCTTGGGTAGCTTGAGCGAACCGGCTGGGATTAGGAGGTGGACCTGGGATAATGAGGTGGACGAGGTCCATTTTCAATATTATAAGCCCAACCAAGCTCGGGATGAAGGGTGACCAGGCGCAGTAAAGGAGGCCTTACAATTGCCAGTCGAGTCTGGGCTTTGTTGGTGATTCGTAGGCCCTATTCTAGATAATGTGTGTGTACCATATTCTCTATCACTACTATAGAGCAGGGCAGGGGGAATCTATGGCCGCTACTTATTATAATCTGTATTGCCATTTTAATTGGGAATTACAGTTCATATGTAATTCTTATGTGTGTATTTACTTGCAGGTATGGAGAGAGATATCATGCAGGTATGGAGAGAGACATCATGCATAAGATGGCTATATTTATGGCTATATTTATCTGGAGCAGCTTACAATGCAGATCTGCATGTCTACCTGATCTCTGCATGTCTACCAGATCTTTTCCGTAGGGAAATGAAAAATGCCAGTTTATTATTTCTGTAATGTTACAGGGTTCGTTAGTTTCGAGGCTTCATTCAAAGGTTTCACGAGCTCACGTTGGTCCTTCTCACTTGCAATGCAAAGTTTATGCTTCTTAAATTGATTTCAAACTCTATATTCTTTACTAAATTAAAAGAAAGATTTTTTTTTTTTCTTATTTCTGTAATGTTACATGGTATTACAGTTTCTTATTTCTGTAATGTTACAGGGTATTACACGGTTCGTTAGTTTCGAGGCTTCATTCAAAGGTTTCAGGAGCTCAGATTGGTCTTTTCCACTTGCAATGCAAAGTTTATGCTTCTTAAATTGATTTCAAACTCTATATTCTTTACTGAATTTACTGAATTAAAAGAAATAATTTTTTTTTTTAATATAATAAAATATCATGATAAGAATTTTATATTTTTTACTAAATTAAAAGAAAGAAAAAAAAATTTCTTTACTAAATTAAAAAGAATAAAAAATAAAATATCATGACAAGTATGAGAAAAAAATAGTACTTTTATGATAGCATAAACATACTACTACAATAACAATGAATAAAACATAAACATATATTGAAATAGTAAGGTTTATTTTGAAATATTAAAATAGCAAGGTTTATTTTGAAATAGTAAAAACTTACAGGTATTTCAACCTTACCAAACAACCACAGATAGGTGAAGGACTATACAATAGTGAAGGAGTGACTATACAACAGTGATAGTGATGACTAAACGAGTAATAAACCAAGAGAGGAATCTATGTGTTGTTCATAGGTGAAGGACTATACAATAGTGAAGGAGTGACTATACAACAGTGATAGTGATGACTAAACGAGTAATAAACCAAGAGAGGAATCTATGTGTTGTTCATATGATGGAGGTGGTGGTGGGTGTCCAATAATACCAAAATTCACAGCATAAAAGGACACTTATCCAAACTTACCTTTTGGACTTCCCTTTCAATTGTCATTGTGACTTGAGATGTTTCATAATTATTCAACAACTCAATGTTGTTTAGCAACCCAATGCTCAATGTTGTTTAACAACCCAATGGACAGAAGATATGCCAAAAATATGTCCAATGTTGTTTAACAATCCAATGGACAGAAGATATGTCAAAAATATTAATGAAGATATGCCAAAAATATTAATGTAAGTTTGGTTATAGAATATTTGCATAATGCCTTTATTGTATGTGAACCTCAAACCTATGATATATGAAAGTATATGTAAAGACATAAAATAAATTCTGCAAAACCTATAATACTATGTAAAAGCATAAAATAAACTGTGCAAAACCTATGATACAGGAAAATATATGTAAAATCATAAAACAAATTCTACAATAAGACGTGCACTATGATATTATGTAAAAGCATAAAATAAATTATGCAAAACCTAAAAACATAAAACAAATTCTACAATAAAACGTGCACTATGATACTATGTAAAAGCATAAAATAAATTGTGCAAAACCTATGATACAGGAAAGTATAGTATATGTAAAAGCATAAAACAAATTCTGCGATAAGACGTGCAGATTATTATCCAATAGACTTTCCCATAAAATAAAATAAAATGTTAAAAAAAATGATTATTTTTTCTTCTTCTATGTAGACCCCCTTTAGAGTAAAAAAATAAAAAAGAAAAAAAATTGAAATAAAGGAAAAAAAAGGAAAAAACACTTTTTGCTAAACTCAGGATTAAATCCGTAGGAGGCAAAAAGATGTTTATTACAACATTTCCCTTATCCCATGCCATCAACACTCGTCATGAAGTCAGGAATTTCAGATTCCCACTCTTTAGCTCTTTATTACAACCTTTTGACTGCTTCAACGTAGGTCAAGGCTTCAGGGACCTATCAAGCCGTCAGCGGTCCCTCAGTGCTCATTCAGCTCACCTTGCCTTGTAGGACAAAACTACAGTATTTGATCATAAATCTTAATTACCGCGTCTTTCATAATTGCCGTGTCTTTCATACAAAAGGGGATAAAGAACAAATGACAATGATTATTATTAATCAGCCTAGGAGGGCTTTAAGCTCCCAGCTAGGGAGGGATTCAAGCTCCCAGCCTTGCCCTTTGGTTAAAAATGGGCGGCCAGCTGGGGCATACAATACGGATTGTGTTCGTATTACTCCCTTCTTCTTCTCTTTCATTAAGATTTATTCTTGTTGTTCTGGTAAGTCTTTAGATTTTGGTCAATCTTTTGATACTACTTCTGGTCAATCTTCTGGTCAATCTTCTACTTCTGGTCAATCTTTGGATTCTGGTGGTGGGTATGATAGTAATAGATTTACATGATTATTATAGTACTAAATCCACCCAACATTAATGTAACGTGCACAGAACGTATTGATATTGAGATGCTTACTTCGTGGGGATATTTGATCGTTAACTCAGTGGTAGAGACCTCTATTGTAAATAAAGCCCACCCCGATAGAAATATATTGGTTATATGTGATAACAGTGTTAATACATGGTGTGTTATGGATGATTTTGTTCAAAACAAGGAGTCGGATCCTTGTTTTGAAACTGTACCAATAGTTAAAATTGTATCGGGAGATACATGAGCTTCGTATTATATCTAGACAAAGATACACACAGATGCATGGATCTGTACCTTGGTGAAATCAATCCATTTGATTAATGATTGATTAGATGGAGCGGTTGTTTCTCCTTCTCTTTAGTTTACCGACTAAAGTCGCCTATAGAGCCACTTTTGGGCTCACCGAGAGACGTAATCTAATAGGACCCACCCCCCCCAACCCCCCTTTAGAGTAAAAAAATAAAAAAGAAAAAAAAGGAAAAAACACTTTTTGCTAAACTCAGGATTAAATCCGTAGGAGGCAAAAAGTTGTTTATTACAACCTTTCCCTTGTCCCATGCCATCAACACTCGTCATGAAGTCAGGAATCTCAGATTCCCACTCTTTAGCTCTTTATTACAACCTTTTGACTGCTTCAACGTAGGTCAAGGCTTCAAGGACCTATCAAGCCGTCAGCGGTCCCTCAATGCTCATTCAGCTCACCTTGCCTTGTAGGACAGAACTATAGTATTTGATCATAAATCTTAATTACCGTGTCTTTCATAATTTCCGTGTCTTTCATACAAAAGGGGATAAAGAACAAATGACAGTGATTATTATTAATCAGCCTAGGAGGGCTTTAAGATCCCAGCTAGGGAGGGCTTCAAGCTCCCAGCCTTGCCCTTTGGTTAAAAACGGGCGGCCAGCCGGGGCATACAATACGGATTGTGTTCGTATTACTCCCTTCTTCTTCTCTTTCATTAAGATTTATTCTTGTTGTTCTGGTAAGTCTTTAGATTCTGGTCAATCTTTTGATACTACTTCTGGTCAATCTTCTGGTCAATCTTCTACTTCTACTAACTCTTTGGATTCTAGTGGTGGGTATGATAGTAATAGATTTGCATGATTATTATAGTACTAAATCCACCCAACATTAATGTAATGTGCACAGAACGTATTGATATTGAGATGCTTACTTCACGGAGATATTTGATCGTTAACTCAGTGGTAGAGACCTCTATTGTAAATAAAGCCCACCCCGACAGAAATATATTGGTTATACGTGATAACAGTGTTAATACATGGTGTGTTATGGATGATTTTGTTCAAAACAAGGATCCGTATGTAGAACTATGACCAAATTATTATCCAATAGGCTTTCCCATAAAGTAAAATAAAATGTTAAAAAAATGATCATTTTCTTTCTCCTATGTAAAACTATGACGTGCAAATTATTATCCAATAGGCTTTCTCATAAAAGAAAATAAAATATTAAAAAAAATGATCATTTTCTTTCTCCTATGTAGAACTATGTAGAAATTGAAAAACATACAAAATACATTTGGTCAAAAACAAATTAATTGAAAGTTAATGCTAAAGTGAACTCTAGAGTCCTAGTACTTTTATTTAAATGAATGCACTTTTATCACCATAAATATTATTTCTAAATGACATGCACATGGTGTATATTTCATTTAGGGATGAGGAATCTCAACTAGTACTAATGGTGATACCATAGTCACCCCAACACTTGTATATGTATATTCTCATGGAAGGGAACCAATACATTATGAGTGAGGTCATGTTTGCTCCAAATAATTTATCGTCAGTGATATACTAGTGGTTTACTGGGGAATAAGGAATTCATGCCCTTATTATGTGCTCCTTTATTCATCCTCATAGGTGGCTTTCATGGCCTATTATTACGACATTGTGCAACCTCCCAAGTGAGGACATGTCCTCTCCAACCCTATTCTACATGGAGGGAATTTCTAGTAGGTAGAAAAAACCTCCACCCCTCCTTGTGGTACACATGTCACACTCTCTTCATAAAATCTCCGATCGAATGTAGGCTTTGCTAGTAAGGTCAACCCTTGTTCCTCCACACATCTAAGAATATAACATGAAATAACATTGTCTAAATAACCAAAGTTTATCATAATCACATATTCATATAATAACATTTACATTGAGACATTTTTATCTCTTGACTCCATCTCACAACTATATTTCACGACTCATTCTCAAATTCCATAGGCCTATAGGTATTTCTCTAGTCACAATTGGGAGGTCATTAGTAATATCATCGTATATAACAATCCAATCTCACAAATAATCCAGTCATTAATCAATTTCACGAGTCTATATATTTCATAAGCTTTTGTTATTCAATCATCATTATATCAATATCATAAATAAATACACAAAGTTATAACACATAATTATATATTAGTGATTCTCAACATATTCATAAATCATATTCAATCAAACCATCATATGGTGATAGGCAATCATATCATATCATTATAGGGTTTTAAAATGACATAAAGGTACATTCATCAAATTATACTTGGTTTCTCAAGCATATAAATTGCTCCAAATAAGTAATAATAAGTATCTTCAAAATGAGGCATTACATCTTCCAATGACCTTTGTATACAAATTATCAATAAAATATTAATAAACAAGCAGGGTTGCGGAGCAACAAGTCCCTGTGAAGAAGATGGAAACACTTTGATTTCAAAGATAGCCAACAAGTCCCAAGTCTCTTCGCGAAGAGAGAAGAAGCACATCGAATAACATTGACTTAGTTCAATAGATTACTGTAGTACTCTATAATGGACTCAACATAATAAAAATGGAAACACATCAATTTTAACTTGGGATTTATTCAGGGCTTGCTCGAGTTTTAATTAATCCTTCTCTGTGTTCTTATGAGGATAAGATCAATCTATGGTACATGGTGTGTCACATGGTCTATGGTACATTCCTACATGAATAGAATTTGTAACAATATGTCGATTCAATGACACATTTTTTGGATTCAAACATGTCTCATAGGTTTAATGATAGATTGAATGGTCACATATCCTAATCTAAGTTTGGACATGGTGTGTCTTCAGGAGGGACAACTTTATCACACACTGAGCATTTTGTGATGCTTTAGCCGAAGATAGCACTATAATTTCTGAGGGAATAAGCAAATTTCCTCAATTCACTCCATCATCATCTCCTAGGAAATCTGAGGTTATGAGATACAAGTGCGAGGTTGGAACAAATAACTTTTCACTTGGCACATGGGTGTGAATAGGTCTCAGTGAATAAATTAGAGAGAGCTCCATTGTCATCCATGCACCACTCATCATCTAAAAATTGCATTTCTAAGTTTTTCTTCACTTTCATCCACATTCCACCTTTTTTTTCACCAGCTGTCGAGATTTCATCCACATTCCATCTTTTTTTTCACCAGTTGTTGAGATTGAATAAGACATTCCACTTTTCTTTCACTTGCTGTCGATATTGCATAAGAAGAACATTCCGCTTTTCTTTCACTCGCTGTCGATATTTCATGCTAAGAAAGAAAGATAGTGTTGGAAGATTGGTTGTTGTCATTGATGTCAACCTTAGCCATTGGATTTTGGACCCCACAGTTGATTGAAGTATATAGACATGAAGGAAATTACACATGCAGATACAACACCCATGGATGGATAATATAAGTCATGTCGCTTCTGATGGTATGTGGTACGTCATGTGGATCCTCACGATTGAGGAGAAATGAATTTTTGAAGATGATAATGTGAATTGAAGCAAAAACGACATGTCATCCCTAATGTTAAAAGGAAGTGACATAAAGGGTATAAATACGTCTTATTATACATTCATTTTTCAATAAACACAAGTTTATTAATGAACAAGGAGATGTAAGTTGAATTTATGAGGAAATATGAAGTAAATAAGGTTGAATTTCAAGGGAGGATGAAGTCTTTTGGTGATGTGTTCTAAGGTATTTTATTTACAAGTCATCTTACCATTTTCTCTATAACTTTGTTTCTAGAACGATTCAGATGATGAAATTCAGAGGATATTGAGAATACATACCTAGGTATATGTTGTAACAATTTCATCTCTTTATTCACTATAATTTTGGAGATACACT
The DNA here is from genome assembly GCA_009831015.1 of Picea engelmannii. Classification (NCBI taxonomy): domain Eukaryota; kingdom Viridiplantae; phylum Streptophyta; class Pinopsida; order Pinales; family Pinaceae; genus Picea; species Picea engelmannii. Next base: position 60,574 of record ML795862.1, read on the forward strand.
TTGTGGAAGATAGGGTTTTGACTAGTCCTGATGCTAGTCATAAACATGCATTCTGGGTAAAACAATCATAACGTCTTCAAAGAGAATCCAAATAAAGTGAGACCAACTGAATTGGAAAGAGTACGAGCTTTAGTTTCCTTTGTAATAATTTCGGAATATGATGTTAAATATTGAGCGCAGGGAATTCTATACAAGTTATCTCTCCTGAATAAACCAAAATTGAATAAGGTCTACCATTTTCTCTATAACTCCTTTTCTGGGAGGATTCAAGGAGTGAAACTTGGAGGAGTTTCAGAGAATACATTGAGTAATATTATCTATAGGATCAGAGTATTCAAAGAAGTGAATATTTGCAGAATTTGAATAAGTCTCAAGAAGCATTATTAGGTTCTATGTGATGGTTGGTTGATGGTGATAATTTAATGTAAATTTTTATTATCTCTCATATATTCTTGTGTGGAAGGAAGGGGAAAGGATGGAGAGGTCAATTCTATCTTGATATTGGGGGATTGTATCTTCCTTTTGGAGGTTTATCCCTCCCTTTATCTTTGGAAGTTGTAGCTACCTTTGGAAGTCATTACTTCCTTTGAACAATAATACATTATTACTTTGTATATACTATGCATGGTGTATTGGTGTATCTCTTATACTATTCTTCATTGTTCATTGGATAGTCTTCATTTTGATTGGATATAAATTGAATACATGATATAATTGAAGTACAAGTTCAAAAATACTAATTTTTTTTAATACTGATTCACCCCCCCTCTTAGTATTTCCAACAATTGGGATCAGAGCAAGTTGCCTTCAGAACAGTTTAATCACTAGAAGGAAAATCTTAAGAAGAGATGGATGACCATGAGCACATTCCAAATGGGATTCAATGATTTGATGGAAGCAATTATGCATACTAGAGTGATAGAGTGAAAACTTACCTAACAACTTTGGGAGTATACATTTGGTACTCAGTTGTAAATGGCTATGTAATCCCAAAGAATGCTCCAACCAATCCAAATGAGAAGAATCTTATGAGTTGTAATTCAAAAGCCATACATGTTATTCTAGGAGCATTGGCACCAACCATTTCTAGCAAAGTGATGGGATGCAACACTACTAAAGAAGTATGGGAAAAACTCAAGAGTATCTATGAAGGTGATCCAAAAGTTAAGCAGGTCAAGCTTCAATGACATAGAGTAGAATTTGAAAATTTGAAGATGGATGAAAAGGAAGATATTGCAGCCTATTTTCTTAGAGTTGATGAAGTTGTTAATGCTATCATAGGATTAGGTGAAGATATAAATGAATCCTTAGTTGTACAAAAAGTGTTGATATCACTTCTCTTGAATTATGATGCTAATGTCTCCTCCATTGAAGAAACTAGGGACTTGACCAAAATGACAATGGATGAATTACATGGGTCTCTTATAACATATGAAATAAGAACAAGTACAGAAAGTGACCAGCGAAACAATGAAGCATCCTTTAAAGCCATAAATAAGACAAAAGACAAGGATAATGACCTTGATGAAGAAATAAAAAAATTCGTAAGAAGGCTCCAGAAGGGAACTGACAGATACAAAGGTAAGTCTTCTCTCAAATTCTTTAACTGTGGTAGAATAGGACGTATTGCTGAAAAATGCTACTATAAAAAGAGAAGTCTCAACAATAAAAAGAGCTTCTACTCCAAGGATGATGACATCTCCTCAGATGAGAGTAATGAAGAAGATAATGATGGAGGAGAAGTCCTCTTCATAACCCAAGAAACCCATGATGATGATCACAAGAGTTCTAAAGAAGAAGAGATCATTTTTGAAGAAGATTCAAATGAAGAAACAAACCTTGATTCCTTTTGGGGATACAAAAAAAAATGTAGAGAGTGAACAAGAAGATGAGAATCTTGAAAAGTTGAAGCATGTTGAAACTGAAAATAACAAGCTTAGAAACACAAACATAATACTAAAAGGTAAATTGAGTAGTTGTGAAGAAGAGAATTACAAGCTTGA
>ML795862.1:84679-95809 GCA_009831015.1 Picea engelmannii
TGTCTGTCGGGAAGAATGTCAGAAAACATTAGAGGTGGGAAAAAAATTAAAGAGGGTGAAAAGGGTGATGGTAAATGTTATTTCCCTTGAAACAATTGTTGTACTAGACGTCTCGAAAGAGTTTTAATAGAAACAACTAAAAAACATTGTAGAAAATATTGGCACATGGACGGGGGATCAAATGAATATTGTCCCATGGTAAGTAGCTATATATATATTCATTATTTGTTTTAATATTTATTGTATTCTCAAACTTTTATACTTTTTTATACATGCACTAATTTTTCATGATTGTTTGTAATTATAAAGTTAGATTTCCCCCCTAACTTTCTGCAGAAAGCACCAAGTAGTAGAAGAAATGATGTTTTACAAGATGAAGAACATGAAGCAGATAATGAAGATCAAGTTAATGATCCCATGGAATTAGATGACAATAATAACATAGTTCAAGATGATGGGACAAATCAAATGATCCAAAACTTATTCAGTCATCCAGATGAGGATCAAGGGGACAATAGTGATGGTATTTATGATGAACCTATGATTGAAAAGGCAAATAAACGAGTTTATAAAGGGTCAAGAGAAAATATTCTCTCCACTACATTGTTGTTGGTGAACTTAAAGGTTACGAATCATTTTTCAAACACTTGTACGACACAAATCCTAAGGTATGTAATATGTTTCATCACATCTACATAAATGTTGACTTTTCCCCATTTTTTTTAGTGTTAATTATTGTGTAAACAAAAATGCAATATTTACAATTACTATTCTTTACATTAACTATTTATTTTTTATGTTTTAGATTGTTAGGTGAATTTTATGTTACCCTCGTCAAATATTTTACCTCGCACATATCGATATTCACATGCCATTATGAAAGACATTGGAATGGAGTATCAAAGTATAGATGCATGTCCTTGTGATCATATTATATATTATGGACAACATGAGACGAAAACAAAATGCCCAATATGTGGTATCAGTAGATATCGAACCAATCAAGTAACAAAAATGGTCCCTTGAAAGGTTCTCTAACATATTCCCATAATTCCACATTTGCAACGATTGTTTAGGTGCCAAAGCATAACACATTTTATGGATTACCATGCACGAAAGAGAATTGAAGATGGCATTCTTCGAATGCCTGTAAATGGTTATGAATTTAAGGAAATTGCAGCAAAATGGCTAGAATTTGCAGATGAACCTCGTAATGTTAGGCTTCCATTGGCAACTGATGGTGTTAATCCATTTGGAGAGCCTTGGTATGTTTACTCAATGTGGCCTATTTTTGTTATCAACAATAGCATTCCTCCTTGGATGTCAATAAATAGGGAGCACATAATGTTGACAATGATTATTCCAGGTATTTGTTTACATTAATTTTTCGAATGTAAATTTTTCATTTTTCTTTTTTTCTGCATAACATCTTTTATTTATTTATTTACGTATATATACAAACCATGGTAGTAATTTCAAACAATTAGGTAAGTACCAAGTTAAAGATATGAATGTGTATATCGAGCCTCTTATCGACAAGCTACTAAAGTTATGGGAGGGCATCACTATGTATGACATCTGTAAACCAATTAGGTAGAAGAGATTTCAATGTCTTGGAATAGTTTTATGGATAATTCATGATGCCCCAGGACTAACACATTTTTGTGGTATGTAACGTTCCATATTGCATGCTTGAATAGTATATAATTAATTGAATATATCATGCATGTTGTTTAAATAATCATTTTGTATATTAATAATTCACATTAATCCATTTGTTGCAGGTCTTCAAACAAAGGGTAAATTTGCATGTCCAGTTTGTGGTCCTAAGATGAAATCTCATAGGTCAAAAAGTTTAGGAAAGGAGGTGTTTGATGAGTATAGACACTTCCTCTCTAGGAACCTTAAGTAAGATCTTTTCAATGGGAAACAAGAGACTGGACTAAAACCACAAAGAATGACACCTCACCTATGGAAGTTGGAATATGATAGAATTAATCCTCGAGGTACACAATTTTTTTATGTATTATAAATGGAATCATGTTTTGAAATTTTATTTTAATTATTCAATTTATTTTACCACATTTGATAAATAGTGTTCTTATTTTTTTTATGCTTCATTAATATCGTCATCGTGAAGGTAGTAATAAAGGGCTTCCACGAGGAATGGAATGTTATCCCACTCAATTCATGAGGTGGCCTTACTATGAGGAGCTAACAATAGTTCATTTATTTGATACAATGCATATATGGAAGAATGTGACAGAAACATTATGACAAATTATAGATGGTAGGAGGAATAAAGAAAAAATTGTCAAAATTTGCAAAGACATTCAGGAATCCAATCATGCAATGCAAAGTGTGATATGATCAAATAACGATGGATATCAAAATAACCTTCCATGGTTATTAATAGATCAACAAAGAAATGGTGTAAAAGAGGTCACTCAAAAAATTAAATTTCCCACAGGTTTTTGTTCAAACATAAAGAATATGTTAACGAATAAAGGTGAATTTGGTGGGGTAAAAGAACATGATTGGAATACCTTCATTAAGGTAATTAATAATTTTAGTATTCATATTTATATATTGGTCGTATATATTTTTTGAGATTTTTAATTTTTTTGTCTAGTTTTGAAACAAGTAACGATTCATTTTTATTGTTACAATATGTTCTACCTCTATATCTCCCAAACGACTTTGACAACAATGTCAAACAAGTGATATATGATCTTGGAAAATACATGAGGTAAGTAACTGCAATATATATGAAAAAAAAAATCAAGTTTTTGTTGTACTTAATGACATGTGTTTTACTTGCAATGCGATATGTATTATGTTTTGTTGAAACATGTTATTTTCTTGTGTCATGATCTATAGATGGTTGTCATTGAAAGAAATCCATGAAGATGATATAAATTATTGGAAGAGAGAAATTCCTCGGCTAATGTGTGAAATGCAGAAGTATCTACCTCCAACATTTTTCAATGCACAAGAACACTACGTCATACACCAAGTTGAGGAGATTGAAATGTGTGGACCTATAAACACAAGGTCAATGTGGATGGTGGAGAGGAACTTGAAATCATTGAAGGCTTTGGTTAGACAAAGAGCACGTCCTGAGGGTTCTATGGTGGAGGGATATATGGTATATGAATCCATGGCGTATATTAGTCAGTATCTTCCTAAATTAGCAACGCAAGCTATGCATGCAGTGGATTTCATTTGGGATGTGAACTCCATCAAAATTTTTGAAAGGGAGCAATTGTTGGGGAAGGTACAATGAAGAAAGTGAGAGGTAATTAAATTGTGGATATTTTTAATAAATATAAATTTTCATTTTTTTGCGTGTATATGATCATAATCATTTAATATTTATTCTTTCATCATTTATTAATATTTACGATGGTTATAACTAATATTTAATATTGGTGAATTGTGATTTTTTGATTGGTCAATTTCTCAAGATTCGGATGCGCTACATTTATACATTGCAAACAATATTGATTGGATGATGGTATGGATTGATAGATGTAAAGAACTCCATGGCGGTAGGTTATCATGGAAAGAACTATTTGAATTGGTTAGAGAAGCTCATCGTAATGGAGATTATGATGTTACATAGAGAGAAATAGATTTAGCATATTGTTTGAAAGATGGAAAGACAAGCAAATTCACCTATTTTATTCAGTTATTTTATATTATATTAATGTGACTGTAGGTTTGTTTTTTTCATATTATGCTTTCCAAGTTATATAAATTTGTTTATTATTAATTGACGATGCATATTTTACATGTCTGGCATATTGCAGTTGAAACACCACAAGGCTATGTGGTGCAATGGTCATAAATTTCGCATCAAATAGTTGGATGAAACCAGAATTTTTTTTGATAGTGGGATAAATGTAGTATTCTAGGTCACTAATGTTTCCTCTAGGAGTGACAAACATCCTCAAAAATTTGAAAATAGATATTATGGGTTTTTGAATGATATAATTGAGTGTGACTTTAATTCCTTCAAATTAGTTTTTTTCGATGTCAAATGGTATAGGTTACGAATGCATGAACATGATGAGGAAAGAACCGTTATTGAACATGCCAATGGATTTCCGATGATTAAAACAACGGTTTTTGAAAAAGAAAATGAGCACTATGTTTTTCCAAGTCAATGTGAACAAGTCTTTTACTCAAAGGTTCCAGGTTAGAGGGATTGGTCATTTGTTGTTAGATATGATCCAAGAGGAAGGCCAGTAAAGTATATTGTAGATGAAGAATATGATATTGAAGAAGAATATGATGTAGAGCTAGAGAAGGAAGGATATGGGTTGACAGATGAAGAATACAGAGAAGATGAATCAGGTGTAGGAGACAATGTCCTAGTTCTTGACGATGATATCGATGAAGATATGCTCGAAAATGACATTGATGACGATGATGATATCATCAATCCTTTCAACATTGTTTCTGAACTGGATGCTAATAAAGATGTCGAGTTGGATGATCAAGAAGAAGATATAGAAGAAGGATGATACAAATGTTGTGTTGGTCGATGAGGTACGTAACTAGATATTTTAATTTGTATGAATTATTCTCTTTAAATAATTTTTTATGTGGGTTAATTACATGTTTTTAAGTTTTATTTCATTTTTGTTTTGGTAGTTTCTATGCATGATTACTATGCTGCTTTTGTTTATTTTCTATTTTATAGATTGAGTATTAGGGAATTGAGAGTGATGTGAGGGGGGGCAGAGGCCATATGAGCTTCCACCTTCACGTGGTTGGCCTTGTTTAGTAGAGAACACATTATTCTAGAAACCAACATAAGTTCATTCATTTAGCTTTACACTAAAAGATCACTCACATACCCACTCTATATATCGAATCATCTCGTCCTTGTTTCGTTTTAATTTTCTCAGTCGAATTTTGAAGGAAAAAACTATTAAAAGACATTGTACTAGGGATAGAGTACATGATGGGCAACAATCACCTGCGAATGGGGCCAACATTGATTTTTTTTCAAAATGTTTTTGTATGCACCAAAATTTGACATGGATAGACTGTTCACATGCCTTGACGATATGGAAGGGTTTCCAGACTCAAATATCACTCACACACCCACTCGTTATATTCATCGCCTGTGTCATTCAAAACCAAATTCATGCCAATTAGGACCATGATTTTTGTCGTGGAAAGAAGAATGAGATAGATGAGATGTCGTATTTAAATAATGATTTCATACTAATATTATTTATGGAGAAAAAGAGTACTTAGATGAGAAAAAAAAACAAAGACATAAAATAACTTGAAGCTTATGCGATTAATCAAGTACTTCTTTATCAAGGTTATTGCATGCCCTTGCAATACTAGTAGATGAGGGGACATGCATCTCAATAGTATTTTAAAGGAAACAACTAAAAGATGTTGTACTAGGGATAGATCAGTACATGATGGGAAACAGTAACCCATGAATGGGGCCAACATTGAAATTCTTTCAAAATGTTTTTATATGCACTAAAATTTGACATGGATAGACTGTTCACATTGCTTTGACAATATGGAAGGGTTTCTAGAATCAAATATTACTCACATGCCCACTCTATATATCGCCTGATCTCGTACTCATTTCGTTTTAATTTTCTCGATCGAATTTTAAAGGAAACAACTATTCAAAGACATTGTACTAGGGCTAGAGTACATGATGGACAACAGTGACCTGTGAATGGGGCCAACATTGAAATTTTTTCAAAATGTTTCTGTATGCACAAAAATTTGACATGGATAGAATGTTCACATGCCTTGACCATATGGGAGGGTTTCTAGACTCAAATATCACTCACACACCCACTCTTTATATTCATCGTTTGTGTCATTCAAAACCAACATCATGCCAATTAGGACCATGATTTTGGTCACAGTGAGAAGAAGGAGATAGATGAGATTTCGTATTTAAATAATGATTTCGTACTAATATTATTTATGGAGCTAAATAGTACTTAGATGAGAGAAACAAACAAAGACAAGAAATAACTAATATTGAAGCTTTTGTGATTAATCAAGTACTTCTTTATCTGCGTTATTACATTCCCTTGCAGTACTAGATGAGGGGACGTCATTCATCTTGATCGTATTTTAAAGGAAATAGCTAAAACACATTGTACTAGGGATAGAGTACATGATGGGAAACAATAACCTGTGAATGGGGCCAACGTTGAAATTATTTCAAAATGTTTCTGTATGGACTAAAATTTGACATGGATATATTGTTCGCATGCCTTGATGATATGGAAGGGTTTCCAAACTCAAATATTACTCACAGACCCACTCTATATATAGACCCATCTCATCCTCGTTTCATTTTAATTTTCTTGGTCGAATTTTACAAGAAAAAACTATTAAAAGACATTGTACTAGGGATATAGTACATGATGGACAACAATGACCTATGAATGGGGCCAACATTGAATTTTTTTCAAAATGTTTTTGTATGTACCGAGATTTGACATGGATAAACTGTTCACATGCCTTGATGATATGGGAGGGTTTCCAGACTCAAAGATCACTCATGCACCCACTCTTTATATTCATCGTATGTGTCATTCAAAACAAAAACCACACACCTACTTCTTCGACCATGATATTTCCTAACAATGATAAATTCTTAGAGGCCATGACATTTTTAGATAGACCTTAGAATTAGAAATTTAATTATTAAATATTCAAGTGGATGAATAGTCTTCATATATTTTAGAAATCAAAGGAATGCTTGAATCCCTAGGATCCAAGGCTATTAAATCAACATATGTGTAGGACTAAGGGAGTGGAGAAATCCGTTGTATAATCGGTAATATTAGAAGGCTCCTCTTACACCAGACTTAAGCACGACATCATGTGATGTTGGTTGAAGGGATATCCCCCCGATACCTTCTTAGCATCAGATATATTTCTGGGGATCTTTCTAGTACCCTTACCTCCGTGAGAGGTAATGCTTTCAAGGTTTCGGGCTTTTCTACCCTTCCCATATGGTGGGCGTGACTTACGACTGTTCACCTATGCATCGGTTATACCATGGTTGCTTAGTTGCTTGACTTAGGTACCACATAGGTTACTTACAGGGGTTATTCTGCAGGTACCCTGGGTCAGATAAGGGTCAGAAAACACACAACCTTTATGGAGGATTACCTCTCCGAGGTACATGACTGACTCATTGTTAAGCTCATGAGGGCCCTTATAACTGATTATGTTACCTCCAATATTTAGCAGAGGAGTCTTAGGCCCCTCTTGGGAGAGGCATACCTACTTTAGAGAGGGAGGTCCCTTTCAACCACTTTATCCTGTTTGTGTGCATATTGGTCGTTTGATTATTTTTGGTGTGCTCTTTTATTACTAGTTGGCCTTAGGATTTGTTTTTTTGTATCTCAAGTCTCGAGTCATCATGGAGCCAAACCAGCTTTCCCGCAGGTCTTGCCTCTTGTTACAGTTACCACTGCATTTTGAGTCTTTTCTCTCTAAGAGGCGTAAAGTTATCAAACGTGGTATAGACACCTCCACTTATCAGACTTGTGATTGTACAAGGATGAGTACTGAATCGAGTCATCAAGATATTGGGAGCCCTTCAACTCCCATACCTACTATAATTAATGGTACCCCTTTGAGACCTTCAACCACAATGGTTGTAGTGCCAGAAGTGCCTATCATCATCGTTGTATATCCTATAGTGAATGCTCAACCTATAGCCACAAACCCTTTTGGGTCTCTTGGTCACTCTTCGAGCTATAATGTTCAGTCCATCCCTATGGCCTCTAGTCCTTTTTCCTATGGTATGCTAAATTTCACATCGCAGTTTCAAACTCCATCCCAGTAGTTGGCACAAATGCTAGCAATGGACTTGGGGGCACAACTCCTCCACATAATCCATTCTAGTTTGGTGGCACTCATTCCCCTCAAATGACTCCAACTATTGGAGGCATGCCTCCTCTTAATTGTGGGTCTAATCATGTTACTTCTGGATGGAGAAACCAACCCGGTGGACAAGATATTGCTTATGGTCCATCCTTTACACCTACCTGCTCTGCTTCGATTCCAACCAACACGTTTTGCATGACGAATCCACCTTTATCCTTTGGATTTACACCCAGAGGAAGTCAGTTTCATTCCTTGGGCAACCCCAACCTGGATCCACTCCTACTGGGGGAATTTTTTATAACCCTCATCAGAACATTCCTACCAAAATGGTTCCCAACCACCCTCTTATGAATCAGTTCAGAGGACAGTCTTACAATCCCAGACAGGGCCATGGTTCTTACCAGAACCCTGGATGGGCTGCGATTCCCCAACCACAATATTTCTAGGGAACTTGGTGCTAGATACTGCAACCCTGTCTCCCTTTTTTGTACACGCTCAATCTGCCAGACTTGTCTAAGTTGATGAATGATCATGTGTGTCATGATATGACATGGCCCCCCATTCCCACCAAGATTCCTTTGGATATTCCAAAATTTGAAGGCAAGAATAGTGAAGATCTTAGTGATCACGTTACTACTTTTCACCTTTGTTGCCCTTCAAATTCACTGAACGATGATTCTATTCAGTTAATATTGTTTCAATGCACCCTCACGAGGGTTACTGTGAAATAGTATATCGAGCTACCTAGGGGAGAATATAGAACCTTTAGTCAAATGGTATTAGTCTTCCTTAACCACTTCCAATTTCTGGTTCGTTAGTATGTTGGCTTAAAACTTCTTTCGACCTTATGCCAGGACAAACCCACTCATATCTCGGATCACATATAGGAGTGGCGCAAACATAAGAGGTTGATCAAGATCTAGATACCCCCAGAATTCCCACTAGAGTGCTTCCTTAAGTCTCTACAACCTTATATTTCGAAGGATGTTTCTACATCTGGGGTTACATCTAAGGAAGAAGTGATTTTTAAAGCCCGACAGTTAGATCTTATATATGCTCAGTCTGGGATGTTATACGATATTCTAACAGACACACTGAGGGCAAACTTTGACCCTAGAAAAAATCTCGAACCTCATGCTGATGGCATTGTAGGCTCCGTCAATGTGAAATCTGCAGACTCCGTGACAAGCCATTTGAAAGAGTTGTATCTAAACCAGTCTGCAAGAGGGCCAACTTCGTCTATGTCCTCCAATCCCACTCAGTCAGTGGATGTACATTCTGTACAATCATCAACCGACCCAAATGGTAACCAACAACTAGGCGGGAATAAGAAGAAAGGACATAATAATAATCGTAAGGGTGGGAAGAATAATAATAGACCCAAGGACAATGGTAATAATGAGAAGGCGAATAATAATGCTAGTGAGGGAAATAAAGAAAATTGGAAGGTGAAGTTTCCTTGTAAGATTTGTACGGACAATCACCTTATCCATTTATGCCCCAAACTTGTGGAAGCTGTGAGGTTTTTATCTCTACCTCCCTATGTTCTGACTAATCCTTTTCCACTAACTAGCACATGGCCTTGAGCACCTTGAATGAAAAAAATATGGCAAGTGGAAGTCAAAACCCACCGACACAATATGGTGACCATTTATGCATCAATATGGTTAAATCTGAGGTTAATGTAGCCACTTGTGTTGGTTGTGGAGCCTGATTATGTTTCTGATTTAGAGGTCTTTGATTTTCAGCCGTGTTTATACCCCATAAAGACTTTACACCCCAGAAGTATGTACACTCTTCCACACGGGGGAGTGCAGAGGGAGGGTACCCCCTATCCAAGGGGCTTATCCCCCCGGATGGGGGGTTCGGGGGCGAAGGAAAAATTGCCTTGTAAATGTATATTGTAATTTCATTGTAAATCTGGATCGTTCATTATAAGGTCCCAGATCTAACGGTAGAAATTATGTTAGGGTTTTTTTCCCTAGAAGGCAACCCTTTGTTATGAGGGAAATGTATTGCAGCTATGCATGATGGCGAGTATTGTATTCTGAGTGATCAGGGGATCAAATTTTGCTCAATTTTCAAAGTGCTCGGAATGCGACGAAAACAGTGCCATTGTGTTCGTCTCGTCTTCCTGATTCCGACGGTATATTTACTTTCTCAAATGGAGTCCGTATGAAGGGGATATCGCAATCTGTCCGCCAAGCCAAACAGGTAAAATTTTTGGATGTTGACTGTACTTGTCCGTACAGTCCGTATGATGACATGGCAGGACCATACAAGCCGTACGGTGATGATGTGGCAGTTGGTTATTGGTTGGTTGCTGGCGTATTGGATGGTGACACGTGTCCGATTGATGGCGAGTAATATGAGGACACGTGGCCCAATCCATGGGCACCACGTGTCCCCTTCATTTTGTTCATTGGTTATATAAAATTATATGGGGAGTCCATGGGGTTCGACCCCCGGACCTCCCCCAACTCTAACGACTTCATAACTCTCCACTAGCCAAAGTACCGCCATTTGTTCCTTGTTAACTATGTCATAATACATATATTTAAAGTTGATATTTGTTTGAAAGGAAAGGGGGGTCGGGCCGGGGCTTAGCCCCGACCCGTGGATGCATTGTATCACATATGACCCAAACATATATGTATTGGCCCGACCGTTTGGCGTGCGCATTGCATTGCATTGCATTGTATATATGGTATAAACCGTGTGTTAAATGATTTCCGCGGCGTTTGAAACCAAGACCCATGTGTTAAATATTGGCGCGGGACCCCAAAATGGAAGTTACACGGTTATGATGGGTTTAACCTCCATTTTCCAACGCGCAAGGTCACATGGCCATATGCCCAGGTGCCGAGGCGGTTAGGGGCTGGAGGTGCCTTAACCATCCTACGGTTTGCACCGTTGGCGCGGTTGCAACCGATGCTGGGTTTTTACGCTTAAAAGAGCGTGTGAGCTAGGTTCACTCAAAGGGGGGGTGCGAATTGTAGAACCAGAGACAACAAGCTTGGATAAGGAGACTTCCAGGAGGCCTATCTTTCTCATTTTTCAATCGTTTGAGGTGCTGAAAGAGCCTAGACAGGGGTTTTGGGACGCTGGGAAGCCATTGGAGCAGTCGGTTTGTCAATTTGAGCATTGTAAGACATGTTTTTGAGCACTTTTGAGAAATTAATAATAATGATCCATTGGAAGCTGGACCAGGAGATGTAGCCCATAAGA
>ML795862.1:100227-118630 GCA_009831015.1 Picea engelmannii
GAAGGAGACTTCCAGGAGGCCTATCTTTCTCATTTTTCGACCGTTTCAGGTGCCGAAAGAGCCCAGACAGGGGTTTTGGGATGCTGGGAAGCCATTGGAGCAGTCGGTTTGTTAGTTTGAGCATTGTAAGACATGTTTTTGAGAACTTTTGAGCAATTAATAATAATGATCCATTGGAAGCTGGACCAGGAGATGTAGCCCATAAGAGGGGTGAACTTCTTTATCAATTGCTATGCACATGTGTTTATGTTCAATGTTTATGCTGCTTTCTATGTGTATTTTTCATAAGTAATCCTTAATTTATGTGTTGCAAATTGATCCTGTTGCTTTAAACACATAACATTTCACTTGCAATAATTATTCAAGTTTTTCAAGTCTTCTTCATTTTTAGATCACTGAGAGAGGAGACTATGAGAGAAAGAAGGGGAAGTTACAATAGGTTTTGTTTTAGGTTGTATCACTTCATTTGTTGGATAATAATAAAGGAAGGACTTGGCAATTTCTCTGGTGGATGTAGCCCACACTGGGTGAACCACGTAAATCTGTGTCTCTCTTGTATTATTTATCTTTTGTGTTTTGTTTCCGCATTTGTTTTATTTTATTGCTCCATGGTCCTATTTTTCTAACAACTGGTATCAGAGCGAAAGGTAACTCATAGGAAAAGAGGGTTCCTGGTTCGAGTGGGAGCAATGTCAGAAGATGGAAAGTTTAGGGTGGAGAAATTTAATGGCCAAAACTACCAATTATGGAAGATGTAGATGGAAGATTATTTATATCAAAAGGATCTATTCCTACCATTGGGCGGAGTAGCAAAGAAGCCGACGGCCATGAAGGACGAAGAATGGGAGATTCTTGATAGAAAGGCTCTAGGAATGATACGACTGAGCTTGGCAGCGTTGGTGGCTTTCAATATTTCGAAAGAAAACACAATGAAGGATCTGATGGACGCGTTGGCTAAACTGTATGAAAAACCCTCCATATCTAATAATGTATTTCTAATGAAGAGATTATTTAATATGAAGATGTCATAAGGTGGGTCTATTACAGATCATTTAAATGAATTTAATATGATTACTAATCAAATAAGTTCTGTAAAAGTGGAATTTGATGATGAGGTTAGGGCTCTTCTAATCTTGTGCTCATTCCCAGAAAGATGGAATGGCTTGGTCATGGCTCTAAGTAACTCTGTCTCTGGTTCAAATACTTTAAAATTTGATGATGTTGCTAGTGTTATCCTTAGTGAGGAAATGTGATGGAAAAGCACAAGTGAGACATTAGATAATGCGTTGAACATGGAGAACAAGGGAAGACAAACGGATAGAGGAAAGGGCTTAGGGAACCACGAGAATTCTAGGAAGGGCAGATCCAAATCAAGACTTGGAAAGATAGAGTGATGGAATTATGGGAAGAAAGGACATCTGAAGAAAGACTGCAGAGCTCCAAAGAAACAAAGAGATGGACAACAAGAGAAAAATCAGGAAGTAAATGTAATAGGTGATGTGTTATAAGATGCTTTGATTTTTTCTGTAGATAATATTTCTGAGTCTTGGGTAGTAGATTCAGGGGCTTCATTTCATGCCACTCCCCATAGGAAACATTTTTTAGATTATGTTCAAGGTGATTTTGGACAAGTTCATTTGGGTGATGATGCACCATGCAAAATTGTTGGAATGGGAAAGGTAAAAATAAAGCAACGCAATGGAAACCAATGGTTGTTGAAAGAGGTAAGACATGTTCCATATTTAAGGAAAAGTCTAATTTCAACAGGGTAGTTGGAAAGTGAAGGTTGTGTATCCATATTTACAGATAAGACGTGGAAGGTCATTAAAGGATCATTGGTGATAGTAAAAGGAGAGAAGGTAGGTACATTGTATTTATGTACTGGTAATACTGACTCTTCTATATCTTTAGCTTCTACAGGACTTCTGTGAGCATTGTGTTTATAAAAAACAAAATAATTCACAAAATAAATTTGTTGCCAGATATTAAACAAATTGATTTGGACTTCTGTGAGCATTGTGTTTATGGAAAACAAAAGAGAGTCAGATTTCTCAGAGTTGGAAAAGAAAAGAAGAATGAAAGGTTAGAGGTTGTGCATACAGATGTATGGGGACCAGCTCAGGTATCATATCTTGGTGGATCTCATTATTACGTTACTTTTATTGATGATGCAACTAGAAAAACTTGAGTTTATTGCATTCGACAAAAATCTGATGTTTTTGATACTTTTAAGAAATGGAAAGCTTTAGTTGAGAATGATACATGAAAAAGTTTGAAGTGTCTCAGATCAGATAATGGAGGTGAATATTGCAACAAGGAGTTTGATGATTATTGTTCATACCATGGGATTCGTAGAGAGAAGATAGTTCCAAGAACACCACAAGAAAATGGTGTGTCAGAAAGGATGAACAGGACAATCATGGAGCGTGCAAGGAGTATGAGATTGCATGCCAATTTTCCCTTACAGTTATGGGAAGACGTTGTAGATACTATTTTTTACTTAATAAATAGAGGACCTTCATGCTCTTTGGATGGTACAATTCCAGAGGAGGAATGGCCAGGAAAAAAGGTATACTATTCTTTTTTGAAAACTTTCGGTTGTGAAGCATTTGTCCATATTGATAAAGAAAATAGAACAAAGCTTGAGTCTAAATCCAAGAAGTGCACCTTTATTGGATACGATGTTAATGATTTTGGTTATCGATTATGGGATTATGAAAATAACAAAATCATTAGGAGTAGAGATGTCATATTCAATGAGAAGGTCATGTACAAAGATCAGTTGCAGGGAAAGAAATAGGAAGAAGAAAAATAAGAATACACGGTGCTTGATGAGATCACTGAAAAAGAAATTCCAAAGAAACCTGAAAATCAAAATGTACAACAATAGGAGAAGTAGGTACCTCAAACACCTGCAAGTGTTGTTAGAAGATCTACCAGGTTAAGTATACCCCCTGAACAATACTCTCCTTCATTGTATTATTTATTGTTGACCGATTCTGGTGAATCAGAATGTTATGAAGAGGAAATGCAGGTAGACACCAAAAAGAAGTGGGAGCAAGGCATGAAAGAGGAAATGGATTATTTGGAAAATAACCAGACTTAGGACTTGGTTCAGTTGCTTGTGGGAAAAAGAGCATTGTAGAATAAATGGGTTTACAAGTTGAAGGAAGAAGATGGAGGAGAAAAATTGTACAAGGCTGGACTTGTTGTAAAGGGGTTTGCACAAAAGAAAGGTATAGATTTTGATGAAATATTTTCTCCCGTTATTAAAATTACTTCAATTAGGACTATTTTAAGTCTTGTGGCAATAGAAGATTTGCATCTTGAACAATTAGATCTAAAAACAACTTTTCTCCATGGGGATTTGGAGGAAGAGATTTATATGCAACAACCATAGGGGTATGAGGTCAAAGGGAAGGAGAATTTGGTATGCAAGTTGAAGAAGAGCTTGTATGGCCTAAAGCAAGCTCCAAGGCAGTGGTATTTGAAATTTGACAGCTTTATGACAGAACAAGGATATAGTAGATGTCATTCTGATCACTGTGTTTATTTTAAAAGGCTAGAAAATGGAAGCTATATTATCTTGCTATTGTATGTAGATGCAATGCTTGTTGCACGGTCTAATATGTAGGATATAAATGTGCTCAAGAAGAAATTATCCCATTCATTTGCGATGAAGGATTTGGGTGCTGCAAAGAAAATCCTTGGCATGAGAATAACAAAAGACATAAAAAATCACAAATTGACATTGTCTCAGGGTGAGTACACAGAGAAGGTGTTGGAGAGGTTTAGATTGCAGAATGAAAAACCAATTAGTACACCTTTGGCCAGTCATTTCAAATTAACTAAGGAAATGTGTCCCAAGACACAGGAGGATATATAATACATGTACAAGGTCCCTTATTCATCAACAGTTGGCAGCTTGATGTATGCAATGGTTTGCACAAGACCATATATTGCACATGCAGTGGGAGTTGTGAGTAGGTATATGAACAATCCAGGTAAAGAACATTGGGAGGCAGTAAAGTGGATTCTCAGGTATTTGAGAGGTGCTGCTACTCATGCATTATGTTTTGGAGGTTTAGACACTTTTATACAGGGATATGTTGATTCAGATATGGCAGGTGATAAAAACAGCAGGAGGAGCACCACAAGGTATGTTTTTATTATAGGTGGAACAACAATAATTTGGATTTCAAAACTGCAAAAGGTTGTTGCACGTTCAACAACAGAGGCAGAGTATGTTGCTGCTACAGAGGCTAGTAAAGAGATGATTTGGTTACAAAGGTTTATGGAGGAATTGAGAAAGAAGCAGGAGAATAGCAGGTTGTACTGTGACAGTGAGAGTGCAATTCATCTTGCAAAGAACTCATCCTTCCATTAGAAGACTAAGCATATACATTTGAGGTACCACTTCATATGATCTGCTTTGGAAGATGGACATTTGAAGTTGGAAAAAATACACACTAGCTAGAATCCTGCAGACATGTTAACAAAGGGAGTAACTAGAGAGAAATTGAGTTCCTGCTCAGTTTTAGTTGGTCTTCAAGAATGAAGATGAAGATGAGAAATTTGCCAGGTCCAAGAAGGTTCAGAGTCTAGCATATACAACAGCGGTGGAGTTGTTGAGATCAATCTCCAAGTGGGAGATTGTTGGTTGTGGAGCCTGATTATGTTCTTGATTCAGAGGTCCTTGATTTTCAGCCGTGTTTATACCCCATGAAGATTTTACACCCCAAAAGTATGTACACTCTTCCACGCGGGGGAGTGCAGATGATTCAGATTATTTTCAGCACGAAATGAGATCGGAGATATACTAAAGAAATGCATAGAGATGTCGCAGATATTCAATAATATAAAAGAAATGTATCATAGATGCAACCATAAACATAGATATACAGTAATACATGATTTATATTAATGAAAGAAATGTACAGAGACTGTAAAAATACAGAGTGAAAGACTCGCTAGAATGGTGGCAACTTATCTCTGAGAAGAGATGTGACGACTACTCACATTCGCAAGAAGATGATTACAATGAGGCTCTAAAGGCATTTTTACAATAAGCAAGAATGCCAAAAACCCTAGACATCCAAATTCTAACCCTAGGAGATGAAGCGCCAAAAGTCATATGGGCCACGTTTGGGTAAGTGAGTACATCAACTTCCCGGGGTGGTAACTTTTGCATACGATGTCCGTTTTAGAAGTGTGATAGCTTGTTGGAAAGGTATCATCAGGGAGATTCATTTTGGGGACTCAATTATTCCTTTGGATATCATTGAGAACCTCGATATATAAAACCCTTCACTTGGGCCCTCAAAATGGCCTCGGAAGTTAAAACCTACTAAAAATAGTAAATTGTCAAAATTGCCAGAAAACTGTTTTGAGCCATTTGGAAAAGGTGGGTGGCCATCGATATCCACTTGGATCAGTAGAGGGGGGGTAACCCCTATCCGGGGGGGCTATCCCCTTAGTTGGGGGGTCTGGGGGCGAAGTCCCCGAAGGAAAAATTGCCTTGCAAATGTATATTGTAATTTCATTGTAAATTTGGACCATTCATTATAAGGTCACAAATCTAACGGTAGAAATTATGTTAGGTTTTTTTTCCCTAAAAGGAAACCCTCTGTTATGAGGGAAGTGTATTGCAGCTATGCATGATGGTGAGTATTGTATTCTGAGAGAGGAGACTATGAGAGAAAGAAGAGGAAGTTACAGTGGGTTTTGTTGTAGGTTGTATCCCTTCATTTGTTGGATAATAATAAAGGAAGGACCTAGCAATTTCTCTGGTGGATGTAGCCCACATTGGGTGAACCACGTAAATATATATCTCTCGTGTATTGTGTATCTTCTGTGTTTTGTTTCTGCATTTGTTTTATTATTGCTCTGCAGTCCCGTTTTTCTAACAACTTGGTCTCGCGATTACAGTTCTCCACAAACTGTACCTAGTATAGAGTCTCCTCCTCCTCTAGAGATGCCCTTACATATCGAAAAACCAAAGCCACCACCTCGTATTCTGAAAGGAGTACTTAATCTCTCTACCGACAATCCTAATGCTAGAGCCGCCCAAAATTACTCTATTGTTGAGGACCTGGGTCAAAACCCTTGTGAAATGTTGGCTCTGGAGGTACTCTAGACGTGTCCTTCATAGAGGAATTCCTTGCTATATACGTTAGGAGCTCTACATCCTTGTGGCTCAGAGGTTATCAAGTTTGATGCCAAAGATGTGAAGCCTCTCTTGCCTTACCATGTGGCATTCCAAATCCACATGGGTTACTCGAAATATACCCTCAAGTGTACTGTTGTCGATGAAAGTGTTGTAACATGTGTGATGTCCCTGTTCTATTGGAAATCCCTCAGCTCTCTAACCCTTTCTCAGTGTCCAACCATGTTTATTTCTTTTGACGATCGTTTCTTCCACCCTAACGGTATTCTTTCCACCTTTCCGGTCCAGCTAGGTGGAAAGAATGTGGAGGTGGATGTCGAGGTGGTTTATGCACCCCTCACCTATAAATTTTTACTAGGATGCAATTGGAATTACTCTATGAGTGTAATCGTATCATCCGTCTTTCATACTCTATGTTTTACTCACGATGGGAAGATCGTGACGATCGATCAATTGTCCTTTGCGTATGCTAGCCCCAGTGCATTTGTTGGACCATCAATCCCCGTGGTAAAAAATTATCAACTGAAAACTGAGAATATCGGTGTCAAAATGTATTAATCCCATATGATTACCTTCGAATGCATTGCATCAGTTCACCATATTTATGCCATGTCCAGTAGGCCCATTTCGTCAGTGAGGTTTGTTCCTTTTCACACTTCCTATTTTAACGATCCTTGGACCCTACCTTCCTCAACTGCGTCTTGTGAAGGTCATTCACATGATGGAATGGCCATGCCACTATCGACAACAGAGATAGCATATCAAGATGTGCTTGACTCTTCTGTTGATCCAGATCCTATTACCTCACTAACGGACGAGGAGGATCCTGTTCCGGAGCCTGTGTGGGCCACTTCATCATTTTGTTCACATGACTACCTCGATGAGCCATGAATGGTTTTGACAAAACCTTGGGATGATATGCATCATCACTCTTATTTTCTCCCAGAGCTTGTTAGAATCGAGCAAGATGAGTTTAGATCTACTTTGAGAGAGATAGTCGATCATGCTGTAGTTCCACTTGATACGGATGAAATTTATGTCGAAGGAAACTTATCGAGTATCTCACCTAATTTCACGATCGATATTTCTCGTATCCTTGGCAAGATTGAAAATGTTTACATCGGTGCAGATTGTTCGCCAAAAGAAATCCTGATATACACTGAACTCTTCAAAGAATTCCGAGATGTATTCACTTGGTCATATGAAGAGATACCAGGAATCGACCCTTGAATTGTTGGACATGAGATTAAAATTTACCCAGATTCTAAGCTTGTTCGAAAACATATTAGAGCTGTCAATCCCCAGAAGGCCCCTACTATTAAGGCAGAGGTAGAAAAATGGCTTAATACTGGCTTTATCTACCCGATTCCCTATGAATAAAAGTCAAGGAACCATCCACGTATGCATGTATTTTTGTGACATGAACAAGGCTTGTCCTAAAGAAAAATTCCCAACACCTTTCATCGATCAGATTCTCAACGAGTGTGCGGGGAGCGAAGTTTTTTCTTTCATGGATGGATTTTCAGGTTATAACCAAATTCAGATTAAACCTGAGGATCAACATAAGATGACATTTATTTTCCCTTGGGGTACTTTCGCATATCGGAAGATGCCTTTCTCCCTTAAAAACACCGGAGCAACCTTCCAACGCATTATGACCTTCACATTTCATGATCTCAAGCACATAGTCAAAGCCTATCTTGACGATCTTGTTGCTCGCTTCTGTAAGAGAGTGGACCACCCTAAACACCTTTGGCTAGTCTTTGAAATATGTCATCATTATCGCATCTGGTTAAACCCTCGTAAATGAATGTTTTACATTAGGTTAGGTCGTCTTCTAGGATTTTTAGTCTCTGAGACTGGGATCATGGTAGATCCGTTAAAGGTTGATGCAATACTTTGATTTCCTCCCTCGTGCATTGTTCGCCAACTTCAAGTTTTACAAGGGAAAGATAATTTTTTACGTCGGTTTTTAGTGAATTATGCCAATATCACTAAGGTTTTCATGTGTCTTTTGAATAAGGACACTCCTTTTATCTATGATGAGCGAGCCCAAGAATCCTTTGATGCTTTAAAGAAAGCCTTGGTATCAACGCCTCTGTTGAATTCTCTAGACTACATAAGAGATTACTTGCTTTATGTCCCCACGTCCGAAGAGACAATTGGCATGGTGTTGGTTCAGGAGGATGATGAGATTTGCAAGCACGTCATTTACTATATTATTAGAAACTTAGTCACCTTGAACTCAAGTATTCTCATGTTGAAAAGCTAGTTTTGGCTTCCGTCCATCTAGTCCAATGGTTACAACATTATATATTTCTTTGAAAAACTACTGTGGTTGCTAATTTCAATCCATTTCAATATATCCTTACCAAGCATATCATAGGGGGAAAGTACAATAAATGGATTGTCATTCTACAAGAATTCGATCTCGATTTCACTTCTGCGAAATCCAAAAAAGCACTAGTCTTTGTTGAGTTAATATCTGATTTCCCTCGGCTAGATGAGGATGTTATTCATGTTTATTCATTTGCAGATGAACACATTTTCCTTGTATTGTCGTCAGAACCCTGGTATGGAGACATTGTTCTTTATCTTCAAAATTTGAATTTACCTCAGCATATCTTGTGATATGACTGACAACGTATATGATACCAAGCTAAGAACTACATTATCATCGACGAAACTCTGTATCATCAAGGCATAGGAAATATATTACATCATTGTTCAACTCACGAAGAAGTCGAGTCTGTTCTAAATGAATTACACAGGGGGGCTTGTGGTGGTCATCTATCTGGGCTTGTGACAACCCCAAAAAATTTGTGAGCCAGTGATTTTTGGCCATCTATATTTAAATATTGCGTTGAAGCTGTTAAGAAGTGTCACCCCTGCCAGATGCTCACTCGGAAAATGCGCTCGCATCCAGCCCCTCTCCATCTAGTCATTACTGTCGGTCCCTTCATCAAGTGGGGGTGGAATTTGCGGATGGAAACCCAACTTCAGCTAGGGGGAATCAACACATTATCGTTGAACCATGTGGATATCAGTGGCCACCCACCTTTTCTGACTAGCTCAAAACCGTTTTCTGGAAAATTTGGCAATTTACTATTTTTAGCAGTTTTTAACTTCCAGGGCCATTTTGAGGGCCCAAATGAAGATTTTTCAAGATCAAGGTTCTCAATGATAGCCAAAGGAAATGTCGAACCCCCAAAATTATTCTCCTCTATGATACCTTTCCAACATGCTATCATACACCTAAAACAAATATCGTATGCAAAAGTTACGACCCCGAGAAGTTAATGTACTNAACTTACCCAAACGGGGCCCACATGACTTTTGGCGCTTCATCTCCTAGGGTTAGGTTTTTGGATGTATATGAATTTTGGCATTCCTGTTTATTGTAAAAAGGCCTTCAAAGCCTCATTGTAATCATCTTCTTGCGAATGCGAGTAGCCGTCACATCTCTTCTCAGAGATAAGCTGCCACCATTCTAGCGAGTCTTTCACTCTGTATTTTTTACAGTCTCTGTACATTTATTTCATTAATAGAAATCATGTATTACTGTATATCTGTGTTTATGGTTACATCTTTGATACATTTCTCTTATATTATTGAATATCTGTGATATCTCTATGCATTTATTTATTATATCTCCGATCTCATTTTGTGTCGAAGATAATCTGGATCAATCGTGGTCATCAGCTACTTTACTAAGTGGGTCAAGGCTATTCCTATAGTTAAATCCGATAGGAAGACTTCCATCTTCTTCGTATTCAATCAAATTATAGGCAAGTACAAAATCTCGGGTGAGATTGTCACTGATCATGATAGTCACTTTCAGAATGAAATGATGGAAGAACTAGCATCTAAATTGGGGTTTAAGCATGGTCATTATTCCCCTTACTACCCCCAGGAAAATAGACAAGTAGAGTCTGTGAATAAGCCTCTCAAGACCATTTTGCAGAAAACTGTCAGCCAAAGAAAATTCGATTGGCATATCATGCTATATCTCGCACTTTGGGCATACTAAACCTCGGTCAAGACTACCACTAGTTTTTCTCCTTCCTAGTTAGTACATGGTGTGGAGTTGATCTTACCTATTGAATGTGAAATCCCTTCTCTTAGATTGGAAGTTGCGCTCCTACCTGACACTTCTAATCTCGAACGACACCTTGTACACCTAGAGAGTTTGGATGAGCAACATTGCGACACCTCTATGACTATCAAAGAAAATAAAAGACGTGTCAAGGTCCAATATGATAAGTCTTTCATCCCTCGGTTGTACGCTGAGGGTGACTTGGTACTTCTATATGATCAAGCCAAGAAACCATTCGGGGTAGGCAAGTTCAAAACGATGTGGCACAATCCCTATATTGTGCGACATGTCTTATAAAAAGGATCCTACGAATTAGAAGATTATGAAGGGAACATGTTGGCCAAGCCCAGGAATGGGCTCTATTTGAAAAGATATTATGCTTCAGCCCCAATCTTGGGCATAACTCTTTGTATACTAATGTAATTTACTATATATATATTTTCCTTGTATTTTTCATCTTCATCTTGTTTATCGAGTTTTCCATTGGTTGGTAGATGTCAACGGAGTCTTCGGTCTACATAGGATTTGCAGACGGAGCCAGTTGTCATACATAGAACTTGGCTTTTGCCTCTTAGGTTGTTTACTCACCCAAGGGTCTACTGGCGTCTTCAAGTGGCATATGCCTAGGGCCATCCATGAATAATGTGGCCGAATATAGCGTCATTATATAACTTTTGCGTGATGCCATTTTTCATGGTATTCATTCTTTGGAGGTTCGCCTGGACTCCCATTTAGTAGTATGTCAATTGAATGGAAATTACCATGTATGTGATGCTACATTACTCCGACGATTCCTATGGGTATGACTTTTGGAACGAAAATTTGATTTTATTACTTATCATCACATACCTAGGAGTTCTAATTATGTATCCGATTCATATGCTAATTTTGTTTTATATTGGAATTTTTCACATAAATAAATCAAAGAAAACATTCTCATCAATGTACACATTGTAACATAAGTAAAGCCGAAGAACCATGTTTTTATATATATTTCAAAAAATATGATGTTTATAGTACAAAATTGGGGCTAACACCCTCAATATACATATACAACCAATCATACAATAGCCATGACATCTATGCCTGTGGCACTGGATGAGTGTCATGATAGAAAAACATGGTGTTTGCGAGACGCCGAAAGAGTCACACCCAAGCACGGGGCACGCCTACCATCTGTTGTTGCATAGCCTCAGACAGATCCTCCACATGAACCATCAGAATCCTATGTGTCAAACGAGATAGGTTTCCTTGCATGTTTTGAAGGACTCTCTCTGTGTCCCCTCTTGCTGCCTTGTCTCCCCAGTGCCTATGACGATTTCATGGAAGTCCGTCCGGCCATCATGGACCTACATTTGCGTCACATAAATGTCTAATTATTACTTAACATCATACAAAAAAAAAAAAAAACTTTCCTATACAAAAATACATAAAAATAAAATATTTAAAAAACTTTGACATACCTGTGTCTTCGTAGGTGGTCCCTGGTGGTAATGGCATGTCAGGGTCGCCTATGAAGTATATCCCTGCGTAAGGGTAGTCATCCAGATCCATGGCCTATCATCTCCACCAGAAGAAGAAGTCATCATTGTAGGGTGTTGGCATGCTACCTCCCCCTTGGTGCCTTAGTACCTCGGTCCACCATGCCATGGCTAGATCATGAGGTCCAAGAGGAATGATATCAACTCTAGGTCCCAAACCTGGAACCCGCTCGAAGAAAAATCTACACAAGATAGAAGAGAATATGAAGTTCCTCTTACTACCCTGTTTGCATTCTGTTAACTGGCTCTTCATGTTAGTCGGTAGTGAGGTGCACCAGTCCTACATCGTGGATCTCAAGCACTCTACTGAGTAGAACATAAGCGGCCTCGATTCCTAGTGCAAAGAGGTCGATCCTGTGATACATGTCAAAACAAGGACAACAATCTTGAGTCTTATATTGTTTATCGCTCGATTGAGGAGTTGGATCCAGACCATCTCGGTCCCTACAATGCAATGAGCATCTATGTATTCCTCTATTTTCATACTACTCCCAACTCCTCGGTCTTTGAGGTTGACCACCTCACCCCAACGCGACGACCCTGTCAAGAAATAAATGTCCTCGACTTCAATCCTTAATGGTTGCCCATCAAGGTTGAAGCTCTCACTATCTGGATCCCATTAATCCACGAGCAACTGTATCAATCTCACTTGGGATCTCATACCCTTAAGATCCCATAATTTATATATCCCGCATATTTTCAAGGCCATTTGGGCCCACAGATCTCTCTCTACAACAACATCTACATCCTCATGTTCCCTTTACCTCCACTCTAGCACCATCCTGTAAAATAAAAATCCTTTTTTGAGTTAACAACCACTAAAAAATGATGTTTACATAAATATACGCAGGTCGTAGTATTCACAGTCGTGTATAGAGTTGAGTATACTCTAGTTGTATTTTAGACTACTGCATATAATCATGCATATACACGACCCGATGAACGGTAGCCCGCGTACACCTAAAGATTTAATTTGCGCCCTAAATAACTTAAAATTTGGAAACTAATTAAAAAATCTAATCCAATGAAAAGTAAGAGGAGAGGAAGAGGAATTAACTGGTCCAAACGGTCGTCAATTCTGTCATTCGTAGCTCCCACAATCACCAGTTGAAGTTCAGAGGCAATTTGGTCCAAAATCTACTATTTGGGTAAAAAATACAAATGGTATAGTAAATTTGTTTTTTTTTTTACTATTTATAGCAATTTTTTACCCACTTTGCATAGTTTCGGACAATATTTTGGCCTAATGGACTAATACAACAATGGATTGAGTTGGGTTTTGTCGTTTTATCTAGGGATTCTTGCGGTTTTCAACGTTATGTCACCCATTCGTAACTTTGGGAAGGTATTTTTGCTACCCAACATATAGGATAGGTTTCCATTCCATAATTCACACTTGCATCGTCCTATGATTGTCACTCATATGCCTTAGGTACAAACCCATTTTATAGCGACACAAAACCTTCTATCTACTACTAGAAGTGTCGTTATTGAATGGTAGAGACTTACCAAACATAGGTACCCTAGTTAGATCCTCTCCTTCGTTCGGTGCCCATGCAAAGATTGTTTCCTTAGGACCGAGAGTCTCTTATAGATAATACAAGAATTATGCTAAACCTAATTTCTCACTCATAAACATGATGACCTGTACCTAGAGGAATCCCAAGCAATTTTGATTTAAGCTCTTTTCCGACTCGTTTTCAAAAAGAGAAAATATTGTCGAGTGAACTTGTCTCTTTCAGACTTGCAAATTGGATTTGAAAGGACATCTATTTGGTGAAAGTTTATCCCTTTTTCAAACCAAGTAGACTAAGATTACAAAAAAGGACATTTTTTGGCATTAAGTTGTTATTGCATCTCATGCCCTTGCTTGCAGTATTGAGCCTATTGTCAGTTCTCTCTTTTTCATTATAAGTCGTTTACCTCAGCAGTTCTCATCCTCAACCAAGTGGGGCCTTGTTTATATCCTTTGTAGCTTGACACCCTATACCCAGGAGGGAACATTACCCCGAGTGTCCATCTCCCGCATGCATCCCCTTGCATTGAGCATAGGTATGTTCCACTGCTGGAACTAGTTTTGCTTACTTGCAACACTCGTTTCCTCCTTTATATCATAGCATTCATTTGACTATTAAAAAATAGAAAAATACGAGTGGGAAGGGAGTATTATCTTATATTAGCAGCAGTCATGTCACCTTTGAACAAAGCACAAAATTGTTGAGTCCACTTTTCATCATAATTTTTCATTTCATGACCTTAGGAAGCTAAGCTCGTTACAGAGAGTTTACTCCCTCGACTGGTTACTCTTCTAGTCCCTATGGAGAGTTTGATTGATGCCTACTGCATCTCAAAGTTTCATCATCGAGTCTATGCTATCAGAGTCTTCCATATGTCTCATTCTCTTGTTCAAAGGATGTCTATCAACCTATGTCAGCCAATCCTCAGAACTCTTGAATTTTCATGTCGTCCATACACTTAGTGTGTCTCAGAATCACATGAAGTTGTAGTCCTATTGCACACCCTGGTCCTACTTTCATCATTGGTAGGTAATCTTGAACCTAGAAGTTGACATTTCATCATTGGTCATTGACTGGGTGGTTTCCCTTATGTTCAATGATAATACATCTATTCACACATTGGGATTCGTGCAGTGTCTTGGATTCTATTATACTTATTGGTGGTTTCCTCTCCTTTTTCAGCAATTTTCCTTATTGGTTTTTATTTAGAGGGTATTTTTCGTGTACTGCTTGCACTTGGCACATGTGAAAGATGCACAGGGTTGTTGGTTCGTGAACATGTTCTTCATTCAATTTCCTCCAAATCATCAAGCTCCTACTTTGTACCTTGTACCGAATGATGAGAGATGCCTTAATGATCTCCTTTCAGTGGGTCTCCTTTTATCGACTTCATCTCATATATTCTGGAGAAAATACCTAGAGTCATATGAGTACCTAGAGGCTTGCAGTCATTAGTGGTAGGTTCTCTCACCATCGACAATTGGGAATACATAAATGTCTCCTGATCGATGCATTATTCAAGTGTTCGACCTTGACTCAATTATTCATACTTGTAAGAATGTACTCGGTTCCTTGATACCTACTTTCATCATCGATAGGTTGTCTCGTGTTTGTTAACAGTATACCTCAATGACCGGTAATCAAATGATGTCTCATTATGTTCGACCTCAACTCCTTTATTCACACGATGTAGACTTGCACCTTTGGAAGATTGTGTAGAAGACTTGAAGACATCAGTTTATAGTTGCATCTTTCTTGAGTTGTTTCTACCTTTCATTTGACCAATACCTACGCGACTTCAATGATCATGGGAGATCAGATTGTACTCCATTGTATACAAATATCTTCAGATTGATTTTGAGACTGGTTTTACTGGGCCTTGTTCATGACTATGACAACCTTTGGCATGTAGCCACCTTTGTATTTCCTATTCATGGCCATGGACAACTTTTTGATATATTTCAACATGGATCTATAGTGTAATTCAAATTCCCAGCCATGTGTGCAAATTCAGTGCATATTGTAATGAGCAACTAGTTCTTCCAGTTGGGTCCCCATTCCTCCACTTCTAGGTTTTATAATGTATTTCGGTGATCGCAGATATTCCTCTGACCTCACACATTAGGGGGAATATGTTATAGCAATATTTTCCTCAACCTATTTAATCTTTCACAGAGGGACTTGTTCCATTTCCCTATACATACTTGAAGTCCCCTTTTGCAAATTCCAGAGCTAGAAACATTATTTTTCCACATATACGCACTCTACCTATATTACAACATGCGTATACACAGGTTTCACCACTACAACCCGTGTACATCGGGTTTTGTTCCCAAAACTAAAAAATGGTGACGAGTTTCCATGTCATGTCATGAGACACATGATCCTTGGCCTTCCATATACTGGAAACGTTCCGACTCAACCCTTCAGTTCCACTTGAAGGCTATAAATGGGCCAAATCCGAGCTATGGAAAGGGGGAGAAGAATTCAACTTTGAGAGAAAAGTTACTCTGGAGAAATTATTCACTTCACATTGAGTTTGCATCCCTTTGTCCTTTAAGATTGAACACATTGTTCATCCCCCAAGCTCTTTCCTAATTGATTGAGAACCTCATTGTATCTCTTATATGAGATTGCCTTTGGTGGAGGATTGAAGTGGTGGAGGCCCAGCTAGAAGGAGCTTAGTTTCTTGGTTTTGAACAGTGCCGACACAAAATTTTGTAATTCATTCACTTCTGATGGTTACAATTTAATAGAAATACTCTTTTCTTGTCCAATTAATATCTTGTGAATATTTGAATTGTTATTCCATGGGAGTATTTATTATGAATGTTGATGGATTATGCTATTAAATGTGCTAACAATATATATTATCACCATATTATTTTGTTTCTTGGTTGTTGAGGACTAGTTGCAGGTGTATTTCTTTGGGTCAAGTGCTCAACAATGGACTTAATCAAACATCTGGATGAGGTAAGCCTTTTATCTTGTCTTTATAACATATTTGTTTATACAACATACTTGAGATTAGAGTGGATTTTTGTAGTCATTTTCGTCTATTGTGGTTCACCCATAGCCATAGAGAGATTTTCCTCCTAACAAAGAAATAGGGAAAGATACCATCAATAGATGATAACCCTAACCAAGAAGAATCACTTAATTGTCAAAAGTTGAGATATGAGTTGAGAAAGTAGAAGGAACCCACCTTCAATGGGATTGTTGAAACAAGAAATAGAGCATAGATTGGTTTGGTTAACATTGAAGGACGCATGATGCTATATGAATTCAACACCTCAGAGAAGACTAATTTTTTATCAACTAATTCAACACCTCTATGTTATTATTTTACTTTGATTACTTTCCCTATGGAATTAATTCATAAGTGAATCATATATTAAATTGCAAATTCTTCACAATTTTGAGGGACACTATGAGTTATTGGTGATTCCTTTTAGGTTGAGGGAGACTAAGATCCTCTGATATATACTCAGTGAAAAAAACCTCCTAATGGAGTCCATATCCAACTCTAATGCTAAAAACCCCTTAGATAGGGCTAGTGTTATGGTTTGCAGGTGTTGTTCATGGTGATTGATCCTAAGAAGTGATATTTAGGGAATAAGGTCCAAGTTTTTTCCTCCCCTAACCATGGCATTTGAGCTCAAGAAGGTTCAGTTAGGGCTTAAGACCCTTCTCCCCCCCTTAACCATGTTAATACTTCAAGACCCATTTCTATTGTACAAAACCTACTCATGGAACCATATCCTACTTTGGATTCTAAAGAACACCAACTACAACCCTGAGAACCATTCCTAATGGGGGGTTTGACACATTTTTATTTAGGGCATATGTTTGGTTTAATAATGGTACTTATATCCCTCAAATAGTCCAAAAATAACCTACAAGGGTCCTATGTCATGGCTCAAGGACTCGTCTAACACTATATCCTAAGAATTTTTTTATGTTGTAGTTGTTATTCATAGAAGTTAAGCCTAAGAATGTTCACTTAGAGAACAAGTCCCTTGTTTCCCTCCCAGCTTAAGCTTGGTTATACCTTGAGACCCATTCTTGGTTCAAAACCAACTTATTCATGGTTCCCAAATTCCACTTGGAGGTGAATTGTTTCCCTCCCTTGACCATGGTTAAGGGATTGAGGCTTGTTTCCCTACCACAACCATGGACAAGGCCCCAAGACCCATATGTAGTATGAAAAACATATAAATGACACTCATGTCCAAATATTAGGCCAAAGACATTGAAGTGAGAGCTCGTGTCATGGTTTATAGGTGTTTCTCATGGCACATGATCTTGCGAAGGTTCAATTATGACTTAAGTCCTTTACTCCCCCCTTAACCATTTTTAGGTGTTAAGACCCATTTCTAAGGAAAAAAAGCTACTCATATCACATGTATCCTACTTGGAGGACTTCAAGGAAGCCTTACAAATGAGTGATGTGTTGGTTAAGGCCTCTCTACCCATCCTTACTGCAAAACCATCCTAATGGTGTCCTAGTTATCCAACTCTGATGCTAAGGACCTCCTAAAGAGGGATTGTGTTGTGGTTTATAGGTGTTGTTCATGATTATTGAGCCTAAGAAGTGACATTTATGTCTCTTATATCCCACTCAAGTGCTGCAAAACCCTAATCATGATGTACCGACCAATAAATATGCCATGTGTGGAACCGAGACATGTTCTTTTTTAGGGCCTTTGTTGTGGTTTAATCATGGCACCCATATCCGTCTAGTATGCCAAATATATTCTATGAAGGTCTTGTGTCATGGTTCAAGGATGATTTCAATGACATAACTTGTGAATCTTCATGGTTTTTCTTTTTGGTTCTTGACTCAAGACTCTTTATTTAGGACATAAGGCCATTATTTCTCTCCCTTGACATTGGTTAGAATTTAATACTAATTATTGGTTCATAAATAACCTATTCATGGATCTAATATCCCATTTGGAAATTAATTATACCCCTTCATTGATATGTGACCCAATCCTTCTCTCAGATCCTCCTTCTCATCTCTTATTGGGATGGTTTGGGTGCTAAATTTCTAGAAATTGTAGCTAAATCTAGACCCTTT
>ML795862.1:131824-154997 GCA_009831015.1 Picea engelmannii
TGTGCTAGATAATACAAGTGTGAAAGAGTAACACTATGGTAATCATTATGATCTTATTGTGATACCAACAGGATACTAGTAATGAAGTAGAACCATTTTACTAATTAGTGTTACAACTTGATAGAACAATGCTTATGCATATCCAATTTCATAGACTATTCAAAAATATTGATTAAAGAATAGAGCATTTTAACTGTGATTTTAGAGTAATTCAGTTATTTGATTTATCTTTTATTTCAAAGAGTTCTAGTATTAATGAGAAAACATTTGTATGTTCTTAATGACTAACATTTTTGCTAATAGAAACAACTTTTGTGTGTGCTTCACTATAGAAACAACTTTTGTTGTGTATCTATGCACAACATATTTTGTACATGAAATATTTTTTTTGCAAGCTCATCAATGCCCTATCACTAAGTTAAGAGTGGTTAGTTTCTCATGAGTCATCACTAAGTTAGTGGAGTGATGTTAGTTATGTCCATTAATGACTCACCACTAAGGTAGAGGAGAGTTGTTAGTATGAGACTCGTATTAGAGAGGGACCCCCCTCCTCACTTGTAATTCATTCATCCTAGTATCAATATTGTCAAATTTTGTTTCTTAATTTGAGTACCAAGTACATGGAGATGTCCTTACTCTTTACTGTAAAGGAAATTTTAGATGCTTTTCTATTGCTTATAAACTATTTATTGAATCTATCCTTTTTTAATAATTGTCTACACAACTTACATGTAATGTTAGTAATCTCCTTGGTGACATTTAAAGTTTCAACAAAATTTTCAAAAGGAGATTGTTGGCATAGGGGCAGACCCAGGGTTCAAGAATACAACAGTGCACCAACAAAACCCTAACTACCGGCCCTTTTGGAAACACCTGGGAAGCAGATGAAGTCTCACCTGAGGTAGAGGTAGGAGTGGTTGCAGGACTCAGGTGTCTGCAACCTTAGCTGGGACATAGATTTGCGCTTATAATACTTAATAGAGCACTTAGCACTATCAGTTTGTTACTATTTAACCAATATCTACTTCGTGGATAAAACAAAGCATCAAAACACTCACCTAGATCTAATGTATATAAGAACTTAGCATAAGGGATTAGATCAGATCTAGCAGATTCAAGCACTAAGCAAGTTCAAAGGAGTCAGATCTAGCATCTAGATTCATCATAAGCATAAACCATAAACACATTTATCTATCTATACCAAAGCACTTAGAAAATAACACATAAACACATCATAACATCGCACAGAGAATGATAACACAGTATTTACATGGTTCACCCCACCCTAGGGCTACATCCACCAACTCTTCTTCTTTATTAGCTCCAATTAGTCATCTACATGCACAAAGACAAAAAACCCTTACTCCACATAGGACAGGAGATCTGTGCAGCTCACTAGATCCTCCTTCCTTGCATTACAACACAAAGCCTTCACAGTCTTTTACAATGAATTGCACTTAGCCCTGCAAGTCTCACACAGTATGCACAAAGCGTTACACTTCTTGATCACACAGATCCAACTCTTAGCACTTATCCAACTTGCACAACTCTTGTGCACTATTCAAATACTTATTACATTTCCTAGCCTTCTATTTATATATACAAAATAGGCCTAAACATGGGTAAACCCATGGGCCAACATCCCATTCCTGTTACGTATTCCCAAATCCCAAAAGAGGACCCAAAAAGGGGTCGATATCCCGTGATATCTGCTTCGTCTTGCGCTCCATCTTCGACAGGATTTCAAAGTCCCAAATAGGTCAAACGTGACCAAGGATCTCCCAAAACTTTGTCAAGAGCCAACAGGCCCCCAACACTCACCTATGACTCATCTTCAGTCACTTTGGTCTGACTAGTTCTTCTTCGAACGCCTCGAGCTTGGCTTGAGCTGCTTCGACTTGTTGATGTGCTATAGCCTCCTATTCAATGAATTATTGGATGAATGAATCATTGATCAGTCCCTCTAGATGTTGTTCAGCTGTAGTGACAACCTGCTCTAGTTCTTCTCCTTGTCCTTCTACTTCTGTAAACAATTGATAGGCCTTATCTTGCATAGGTTGGATTTTCTGAGTTACCTCCATAACTCTACTTTGGATAGTATGGAATTGCTGCTGTGCAGTGTGTTTCTCTTGGGAGCGCTTCATTCTTTCCACAACTAATAGGGATTTCATATACACCTGTATCTTTTCGGCTTGATACTTCACCTCTTGGAGCTGTGATTCCAGTGCCTTCAGTTTTGGGTTCTCTGTGAGTTGTTCATAGGTCTGAGCACTGCAATCAGTGAGTTGCTTACATTCCAAGGTAAGAGCCTTTAGCCTTTCAACTACGCTCTTGGCGGTTGCTTCCCTTTGGTATCTTACATCTTGTGGGGTCTCGGGTACTGCACGTAGTTCCAAGTCTGCGATGTGTTGTTGTAGTTGTTGGATCACTTCTTCAAGTTGCACTACTTGTTGTGGAGCTCGATCTTCGGCCTTTACTTGTACAACTGTCACAGAGAGAAGTGCTCTATTGACCGTTTCCTTTACTTCGAGTTTCTCTGTGAGCAATTATTCCTTTTCTTGCTATAGTTGTGCTTCTCTTCGTCAAACTTTGCTTGGAGAGCAAGATTTTCCCATTCTGCAACACTGGGTTGCTTTACTAGTACCCCTTGTACTTGTGTCAAAACCTGGGTGGATTGTGCTATTTCTTCATGTGCTCGTCGAAGGTGAGCTTCGACTATATCGGCTAAGCGATGGAGTTGAGCTGGCTCATCTCCCAATTCTGGCTCTCCTGACACAATGGATACTATGCGGTTGGACTGTAGGGCTTGT
Source organism: Picea engelmannii (assembly GCA_009831015.1). NCBI lineage: Eukaryota > Viridiplantae > Streptophyta > Pinopsida > Pinales > Pinaceae > Picea > Picea engelmannii. Next base: position 134,635 of record ML795862.1, read on the forward strand.
TGTACCCCTCAGAGTTCAGTCTCAATTCGATCATACATCTCCTCCTGCTTTTCTTCTTGTTTCTCTGTTATTTCCAGTGAAGCATCTTGCAGGGCTGCTATGAGGAAGTTGAAGTCATCGGAGGTGAGGATGGTCTACATCTTGGTCATGGTGGCCTTTGCTTTCTTTCAGGAGGAAGGTTTTGGAGGCGAACCTTTTCTCTTATTCAGGGGATCAAGCTCATCTCCTTGCTTCTGTTCGATTCTTTGTCACCTAACTCTTCTCCATCACATCCTTTCTCTGGTGATATGGATGGAGTCTTCACAGATGCGCTGTCTAATTCTTGGACCTCTTCATTTTTCTTTGCCCCGCTAGGTTCGGGTGTATCCTGCATTTTTTTCTGGGATGTCGATGTCGGATATCTCTGCAGGGTCTACTGGAACAAGGAGGTCTGTCGACCAGTCCTTGGTGATCTCCTCCAAGTCCTCCTCTGTCATCTTGTAGTATGACTGAAGTTGTTTCTTGTGTTCGTCAACACACGTTGTGATGTAAGTAACATTTCGATCTGCATTGAACTTCATCATAGGCTTGAACCAGTGTAGAGTGTTTAGAGTTATGTGAGGCTCGGATTGTATGGCTACCTTCAGCTGATTGTAGTACGTATGAAAAACAACATTTGACTACCACTATTTATTCATGTCGCTTGAGTACCACAATGTATCAAACTTCATGGCCAATGGTTCAAAAGGATCGATGTCCAGGAATGTCATACCTTTCGACATCTCCCAGGAAATAAAATCTATTAGTATCAAAAGCCATCTGAAATGAAATTCATATCCTTGATCTTGTGCTTCTCTGCATTCGAGTTCCAACTGGTTCACCAGGTAATTCACCTAGTTCATCTGAAGGCCATCTGCGCACTTGCCTGCGAGGTCGACTACAAAACCGATGACTTGGGTGGGTCGGTTCTTTCGGACTAACTTCCCTGCAATAAACTTATAGGCGAGGCACACTGTGCCAATATGGATAGAAGATACTTTGTAACCTTGCGTGCCCTTCTTGACATCGCCATAAGTGTCCTTGATCCATTGTGCTAGAGCGCGATCCATGGCTTTTCCAGGGTAAAACTCCTGTGGATCGGGTCCTTGCGTACTCAACCCCGTGATCTGATTGATCAACATCGAATCAAATCTTATATGACAGTTTAGCCACAAATAACCACCATGGTAACAAGATAGAAACAACTTGACACATGCATTTACCTCCTGGTGTCGACCGAAGTGAGGAATCTTCATGACATTGAGCAGGGTGGACTGCAAGAGGTTCATAGTCCACAACTGGAGGATTATCTTCGAATTCTTCCCCTTAGTCCGGGTCAGGCACTTATGTGGGGCGAGCATGTTATAGACTTTGCGATCTCCAAGGTTGGAGTCACTAAAATTCAATGCTGCAATCTTATCTTGGTCTGCTCGAACTGTGCATATCCCCTTTGGGAGGTATGTCGTAACCAAGGTGTATTCGAAATCCCTAGGCACATTGTCTCAATTTACTGCGCTGCTCAGGGGTGGAATATAGGTGGGTGATATGGTTGGGATCAATTTAGCATTCGCTAGATCATCCATGTGCTTGGTTCTCTTTTCATCAGATGGTCGGGATGGTCCGGCTTTGCGAGCAATGGATGGAGAGGTTGGAAGTCCTCTCGTTGGAAGTCTTCAAAAATCTTCTTGGCAACACTCAACTCATCCGACATATACACTCGGGGTTAACAATATCGGGTTTGGGGAGTAACTTAGACACTGTAATAGGATAGACATAAAGAGTGCAATGATCACTGTGAAAAATCAACTTAGTCTGCGAGCTCAAATTCTCAGTTGGAAAAAAGTGTCCTCGGTGCATGGCGCGATGGGATAAATAGGTAACTCGGCAATGGGTAGTTTGCAATGGGTATGAAGCCTTGATTAACTCTTTTCTGTCCGTTATGGCGTGGTCCCAATGGTCAGATGGCGAGTTGTTTTTCCATAAATGTCTTTCTTCCTGTTTAGAGCATTGGTCTAACGGTTATAATGTCCCCAACAACTATATTTCTTCACCATGGAGAAGTGCCATGTGTTGCTATTCTGATATCTCGGTGAAGCTCCAATTTTGAAATTTTTTCTTCTACGAGGTTTCCTCTTGAACCTTCTACAAATTGTTGATCTTAGCTTGCTTCTTTCTTAGCTTTCAAGTCTTCTTCCCAATGAGCTTTGTCTTGGTATGCCTTTTCTCGTTCTGATTCTTATCTTCTTTTGGAATAGGTACTTCACGTTGTTGAGATTCTTTCCTAAGATTTGAGGGTGATCCTTCTTCTTTATCTGGAATAGGTACTTCAATCTTCAGTGGTTCTTCTAGTGTTCTTGCAACTTCAACATCTGGGTCTATAGTGTTAAATGGATTTAATATGTTCTTTTGTTCTTCAATCAAGTGTGCAATCTTTCTAGTCATGAATTTTTTTAACTCTTGCTTCTTCGGCTCTAAAACTTCCTCTTCTTCTTTCCTTCTGATCTGATCTCTTTCAATCCAAGGTTTTCCTAGTAGCATGGTAAATGGGGCATTGTTCTCAGATAACCTCAAAATCTTCCTCTGTCGAAGTTCCATTGACATTCATAGGTATCCGAGTGAGCTTTCCACATAGGTTTATCAACTTTCCTTTGAATAGTTCTATTCCTCCTAAGGAAGGAATCATAGCAGGCCTCCCTATAGCTTCCCAAGTTCTCTATGTCATGATATTCACCTATCTTTCTTCATCTAGAACACAGTCAATTTCGAAGTCTCCTATTCTTTCTTCAAGGCATTATTTTTCTTTGACTATCTCTAATAATCTGACATGTCGGTGGTCATTTAGGGTTTCTTTCATTTGTAGCAATACTTTCTCTGATTCTTTCTAGGATTCTGTCATAATATTAGATTTTGGATCTGCCTTAGGGTTTTCTTGTCTCATGTTCATTTCTTCAATCTTAGCAATCATTCTAGGGAAATCCAATACTTCATGGTCCATAGCTTTGCAACAAAGACAACTAGGTCTTCTCCTAGGGCATTCCTTAGCAAGATGTCCTGATTTTCTGCAACTGTAACGGAGGGTTAATCATCTCTTTCTTTTAAATGATTCCCCTACCTTTCCTGCACTGCGCACTAGGAACATGGTAGCTAACCTGCAAAAAATTCTTTCTAGGATCCTGCATACACTTATTAATCCAAACATTCTTTCTATGCATAGGTATAACATATTTTTCACTATTTTTATCAGATCTACTCATATCGAATCTTCTTTCATCTATTAATACCCTAGTTTTCAAGCTAGGATAGAATCTATCAAACATACCTAGATCCATACTGTTGAAACAAAAATTTCTACTTATCTTACTTCTACAGAGCACAAAGCTTCCAAATCTTACCTTTTTTCTTCAGATCAAACTTCTTTTCCTTAGCATAAATCTTGTCAAACTAATAGAGTACTGTGCACTAGAGCAACATATCTACACATAAAGATTTCATAATTTCAGGTCAGATCTTTGCACAGAGCTTCTTCTTCCTCAGTTCCCAACAATCACAGTTTCAGGTCTAGACAACAGAACCATTTGTTGGCACAGGGGCAGAACCAGGGTTTAACGCTACAACAATGCACCAACAAAAACCTAACTACAGGCCCTTTTGACAATACCTGTGAAGCAGATGAAGTCTTACCTGAGGTAAAGGCAGGGCTGGTTGCAGGACTTAGGTGTCTGCAACCTTAGCTGGGACACATATATGTGATTAAAATACTTAATAGAGCACTTATCATCATCAATTCATTACTATTTAACAAATATCTACTTCGCGGATAAAACAAAGCATCACAACATTCACCTAGATATAATGTATATAAGAACTTACCATAAGGGATTAGATCAGATCTAGCAAATTCAAACACTAAGCAATTTCAAAGGAAGTAGATCTAGCATCTAGATTCATCATAAGCACAAAGAATAAAAAAATATATCTATCTATACCAAAGCACTTAGCAAATAACACATAAACACATCAGAACATCGCACAGAGCATGATAAATCAATATTTACATGGTTCACCTGCACCCTGGGGATACGTCCACCAACTCTTCTACTTTATTATCTCCAATAAGTCATCTACATGCACAGAGCCACAAACACCTTCCTCCACATAGGACAAGAGATATATGTAGCTTGCTAGATCCTCCTTCCTTGCATTACAGCACAAAGCCTTCACAGTCTCTTACAATGACTTGCACTTAGCCCTGCAAGTCTCACATAGTATGCATGAAGCCTTAGACTTCTTGATCACACAGATCCAACTCTTAGCACTTAGCCAACTTGCACAACTCTTGCGCACTATTCAACTACTTCCTACATTGCCTAGCCTTCTATTTATACATACTAAATAAGCCTAAACATGGGTAAACCCATGGGCCGACATCCCATTATCGTTACATATTCCAAAATCCCCAAAAAGGACCCAAAAAGGGGCTGATATCCCATGATCTCTGCTTCGTCTTGCACTCCATCTTCGATAGGTTTTCGAAGTCCCAAAATAGGTCAAACTTGACCAAGGATCTCCCAAAACTTGGTCAAGGGCCAACAGAGATAAACTCTTCAAGGTAATATCACTACCAAATCTTCCTCCTTTGTACTCTGTACTTTTTCTTTCGCTTTCTATCTTTCAATAGTATCTAGGATTTTCTTCTATTCTCCCACATTGTATTGACATTGGATGTATCTTTTAGTCCCATTGACCTACTTTTGTGGTCATTTTTTGGACATTAATAACATTATCTTATCTTATCTACATCTCTAGCAATTGTTAACAATTGACCATGGATGCCTTTTCAATTTCCACAAGTTGTTTGAGATTGAGTCACCCTCTTCCATCTTCATTAGAAACACTATTCTTTATTAACATCATAACCTCTCTATTCTTCGAGTGAAAGACTTCTTTCCCATTCTCATCATCAAAGTTTCTCCTACCCTTTCCTGTAACCAATCCTAACAATCCATTGCATTGGAATCTGGTAAGAATACATTGTTTCTAGACATTGAAATTGTGACCATTGGACTTCTTACTAGGGTTCAACAATATATACAAGAAATGGAATCCACTGACTCTTGAATGGAATGGGAAAAATTCCACATTGGTTGCCTTGGGATTTGTGCCTATCAATGTGCCAATGTCACTTTGCATTGGAATTTGTACTTTTTTGTGCAAGGGCCTATAATGGCTTGCTACATGTCCAAAAAATTACATTCTCTTTAGAAAGAAATTTTCCTTCAGAAATTCTTCTAAAATAAACTTGTAGCTATCCAAAATTCTTCCCTAATTTGCGTGCCATCATGAAAAGAGATGTGTTGTTGCTCCTTCTTTTAAACATCCTTTCTTGAGCTATTTTCCAATGGTTACTCAATATTGTGGAATTGCTACTTGTGTGATAGGGACAACCTTCAACAAAACAATGATTTTGTCCTCTTTCTAGCTCTGTAATAGTTTAGTTGATGGCCAAGTTGGGGGTTTCCTTTCATGCCAAGTTTTTCGTTGATTATGTGCTAATTACCACAGGTGGACACAAGCTTGTAGATTTCTATTCTTATTAAAAGAAATGAATTAGGTTCAGTTTCTTATTCTTAACATGCATGTGAATGATAGAGGGTGCCTCATTCAACAATTGCACATTGACTAATTATCTTGGTTGAGTAATGAGGGTGCATTCACTAGGAGTTACACTCTTATTTTATCTTTGACTCATGGAGGGAACATTACATTAGAGAGGGGTTATATCCTATTATTGGAATATAGTATGACACCCTTTGAAGGATGGATTTAACTCCTAATTTTGGCATATGAGTATGGTACATTAGAAGAGAAATTACACTACTATTTTTGGACCAAATTTGGCAGCAAACTTGCTGCAGATTTCTGACAAAATTATGAAAACAATGAGGTTACACCACTATCAGGTTATTCTTGGCATGAAACCTCCCCATTCCTAGAAGAAAGAAAGTACCCACTTAAAGAGTTACACACTATTCTGGGCAGTGGAAAGAGGGCTCATTATTAGAGTAGCTATAGAAATTTCCAAAATTCAAGCTTTAATGCAACTTCATAAATTTTACCTCTTTCCTAGAGTTTCCCAAATATAGTCCCTGAGAATTACATACTTATGGATGATATGAAATATAATAAAACAATATAAATAGTAGATTATATTTCACTTCGTAACAACCCTAATCCACTAGGCAATTCAAGAGAAAAAATATTAAGCTTATGCCACGTGTTTCAACATTCTAGGGAAATCTTATCATGCATAAACTAGATCTGAAAGTCACTTCATGACAAAAATAATTATAGCAGTAAATTATGTCTTATTGTCTTCAATATCAATGTTAAACCCTTAATAATTTCAACCTTGGGGGTGGCCTTTGTGCCTATGGTTGGGTTTCCAATATTGTTATATATTAGGTGACTCCTAGATTAATTAGCGTGTGTTGTTTGTTCTCCTTAGTTGTCCTTAGGATTGAGTCTATGTCTAATGGCATCAGTTATGGGGTCTTCCAACTAGCATCGTTTCATATCACTTCCACTTGTTTTCAAGTATCATTTGACTCCAAACATGCCCCTATAATGCCTAGATAGTATACCAATAGTAATAGAGCATAATACACGTGTGAAAGAGTAACACTATGGTAATCATTATTGGCTTATTGTGATACCAACAAGATACTAGTAATGAACTAGTGTTACATCTTGATTGACTAACTATTTCTATCATTAATGGTGTTATAGGACGTATAAGAAAACATGTATTTTCCATATCTATCTTCATTAAGTGAGGGAAGTTCAGGTAGAATAGAGGAAAGTGAGACATCTAGTAGGTCTAATAGGCAGAGATCAACTAGAGGTGAGAAGATCAGAAGAAAATTCCATAGACACATGGAATTTTTTAATGTGAAAGGAGGATGATGCTCTTATGATCACGAGAGAATAAAAGACATTGAGGTGCCCTTTAGGTACAAAAATATAGTTAAAGAATGGATACCCAAGGATCTTCCTGAAAAAAACAATGATTTTTGTGTAAACGAAAGGATATACCAGATTGCGCCATCGTCATTACATGGTTTGGGGCTATTTTCTATGGATGGCATAAATGTCTATTACGACGAATTAAATGAATTTATGTAGTATGTCGGACCCTGTTATATCTACAAATATTGGATATGAATAGTCCAATATACAAAAAGCATGCAAAGATATGGCTTGGCTGCAAATTATATACAACTAAAAGACAATGATAAAAATAAAGGAGAAAATATCTATATTGATGAAAGGCCAAAAGAAATGGGGAATATTCCAGGGTTTATAAATGTACACAACCCTCGACCACAAATAAGCAACCCAACTGCGTATTTGAGGGGCGTGATGGAAACCATGTATTCGTATGTGCAATAAAATCAATAGCTACATGGGAAGAGTTATTGATTGATTACAATTTGAATCAAATAGATACAGACGTTACTATTATGGAGGCGGTACATATACTAATTTACCTAACCTGTAAGCAATGAATCTTATATTTTATGATGTTCTCCATGTTCTTTACGGTGTTAATCCATTTGGAGAGATTCAACCACATTACTTAGTGTGGCCTATTTTTGTTATCAACAATAACATTCCTCCTTGGATGTCAATAAAGAGGGAGGATTTCTCATACATTTGAATTTATTTCTCATGATAATGATCACGGTTCTAATTTTACTATAATGTGGCAGGCTCATCGTGGTAAATCAAAAGCAGCCTTAGAACAGGTAAATGAAAAACAATTTTCGAATTTGCATTTAATGTGCATTTTATTTATGTGGCGATCAATTTTTTTTTTTTTTACATAGCTAAATTATCATTTATTTTGTTGAATATGTAGTCAGTAGGACATGATGTTGATGATGATTCGCTCGACGAAAGGGATTTTTATGAATCCCCCGACCCTATGGTTTTAATTAAAAAAAAAGATCAATAAATAAAACATGGAACTAGCTCACTTGTCAAATATTCTAGATCAAACTCCTGAGGTCGAAGAAAGGATTAGAGAAGTTATGACAAGGATTAACATAATTTAATAACCATAATTTCAATTGGTTTTATTTTTATGTCATAAGATTAATTATGAAAGCTTGATTTTTAACTTTTACATTATCTAAACGAAAAAATATTTTCTTTCTTATATAAATATTTTTGGATCACGTTAACCTCGACATGCATGGTGTCGGTAGTAGTGGCGTTGAACAGACACCACAGGGTCCCAACGCAAGCCCTCATCTACCTGTTAGGACACGACTATTCGGATCTCCACCTTCCACACCATTAGGTGGGAGCCATGACACACACCCCAGGAAGCGGCCACACATGTAGGCTCTAGGGGTGGTGATGAAGATGAGGATAATGTTTTGGCCAACTATATGGTTGCTTTTCCTAAAGCAAGATGTGTGACCAGCATGGGGAACCTTAAGGGCACATTTATGGTCAACTAGGAAGGGCTTCCATTAAACCAAGTTAAAGTCTCAGGTAATTTTTAAAATTTTAATTCTTTCATGTTCTTTATGTAGACAAATATAAATCATGTAAATTATTTTTTGAAAATTAATAATCATATATAATCTTGTTTGCGTGTAGGGAACAATGATTTTTATAGGTCCTTGGAGAACAAGGCATTGCTAATTTTTGGGCCCACCATACGAGAGAGGTGGAATTCCCATAATTCCAACCTCAAAAAAGAATTGATGGATTATCTTGAAATCCTTTTTGGTGTAGACACATTTAATAAGACCTTGGCCACCTCTGTATCTAGCCAATATTTAAAATATACACGAGAAATGTATAGGAAGAACTTGAAACAAAACGATAGGTACGAGTGTCCTCTGATGATTCAAGAGAGGGAGTGGAAGGCCCTTATTGAGGACACAAAAGAGAAGAAAATGACAGATGAAGGAAAAACACTCTCTGGTCCTAGAAGGTAAATTACAATTTCAATTCAATACCTTCAATTTTTTTTAGATCTAAATAAAAGTGTGGTATATATTAACATACTGGAAACTTTTGATGATAGGTTGACTGACACTTCAAAGGAAACAAAAACAAGGCTTTCCAAATGTGGCCAGCGTAGGCTAGGTCAAGGCGATTACTTGAAGTTGCAGTCATGAATTGTAAGCACCCAAATATATTATTTGTATCTCCTTCAAACTTTTAGGTAATTGAAGCCAATAAAATTAAAAATACATACTCTTATGCAATGCAGGGTGATGAGTTCGGTACTGAAAACACGGAGGAAGACCTCCAACTTTGTTATAAGTACGACTATAAAGTTGTAGTTGAACACCGGAAAAGCTTGGGGCAGTTACCAAGAACCACTTTGCAGGATAAGGTAAATAAAATTCAATCCACATTAACCTTTATTATTAATATAATACATTCATGTTTGATATCATCGATAAATTTAATGTGTTACAACTTTGTTTTAATTAGGGGAGCAACATTGTCAACCAGCCCACTAGTATTGGAGAGCAGTGTGTTGATAGTTGTTTGCAACTAGAATATGGTTCTCTCGTGCAGTCCCTTTTCACTGGGGTGCAACCCCATGATGGTGCTATGATTGAGACACATGACGGTAATATGGTTGTATTTTAATCATATACTTAATAATTTTGTAGTTATACATTTTGTATTTATATTGTTTTTTACTTATACATTTATGATTGTCCTTATAAAGTTTGTGGTCTCAATGGAAGAGAATGTTGTACTTGAGGGTCATACAGTTGAAGAGGAGAATGTAGGGACAACCATTCCAATGGTGTCGACCAGTGCACTAGGTAAATAATGACATTACAAGTGTTTTTTTTAATATTACTGAACTAGTTCAATGATATTTAAAAAATGACCATCTAAATTTTATATTTTTTCCTTTTGTAAGAAATGCCTCATCACAACAGCCTCCATTACCCCGTGAGTACCGCGCGACTAGGCATCCTTTGTGTGAGAGGACACAATCACAATGATATTTTGAAGAGCACCCAGAGAACAAGGACATAGATATTGATGAAATTCTTAGGAACTATAGAGCTAAGAAGAAGAGGCTGACTAAAAGTAATAAATGATGATGTACATGAATATTTTAATAACTATTTAATATAAAATCTATTTTCAATGAAATACTTTTTTTTACTTGTTGGGTCGCCAAAATGTCATTCTTTTACCAACCTTTTACTTCACTTTTCACCATATTGCTCTTTCCTGCAGCCTTACATTAACACCATTTTCAAGATTACATATGATTTTAGACCTATTATTTTCCAAAGAATTCATTTTAGTATTTTGAGTGAGTTTATGATTAAATTTTGGAAAAATAACATGTTTTCACTTTTATATCAGAGTGGGATGAGTTCTATGATGTTTACAAGTGCATTTTTATAGTCCAACCAAGTCATATGATGGAATATAATAAAGTCTCTTTTCACATCAATTTCCATTCTCTTGTTTTTAGATGTAAAGTTCTTTAGTGTAGTGTATGATGTTATGTAATAGTTGTTACTTTTCTCTTAGGAGAATTGAGCTCACTCCAAATGGATCAAGGAAACATTTTATTTCATTGTAAACAATTGTGAATATTTGTATGTATATATGGTTTGCTTTGCTGTAAATATTTCAAAAGATTTATATGTTGGGTATTGGGGAATTGAGAGTGATGTGAGGGGGGGCGGGGACTGGCCATAAGATCTCCCTCCTTCACGTGGTTGGCCCTATTCAGTAGAGAATAATTTATTAGAGCCATTTAATCTCGGAGCAAACCTTCATCGATCCAATGGAGCAACAACAAAGTCAATGTTGACTTTATTGTTGCTACTTCAAATCAAGGGAGGCAGTTTGATCAAATATTAGACGTGTGGCTCCAATAAATTATTCTCGAAAATAAGAGGAGCTCATTCAGGTATGTTCTGACACTCTCATAAAAATGCATCTTAGAGTAAATAATGCACTACAAATATGACTTGTATTGATTTTGTAGATATTTATGGAGGTTGAATRATTTTGGCAAGTACTTTAAGATCTTTCTCTGTSGATTGAGGGAAGATCAAGACTAACAAAGGGTMATACAATTSAAGAGAAACACATGGGGGAAACCATTCCAAATGTACTGTCGACTAGTTCATTAGATCAGGTGTGATTTCTCCTTTCAACATAGTTTATATAGCCATCAATTCTAGTTATGTTTAATGTTTATGAATTATTATGTGATTATTTATTAATGCGGGGTTTCTTATGTGATAATTTATTGAGGTATATCATATGTTTAGTACTTGTCATGTTCTCATCTTGCATCCAGTAATGGTAGAGATGATTCCATTTATATTGAGTGAAAGAAACATTGGCTTCCTGTAGGGATTGATGAAGTGCCATATCATGCATCTACTGCTAGAGGCCCCCTAGAATAAGGCCAAATGAACTGAGAAAAATTTCCATAAATAGTGTTATTGTACTATGCCTCTTTTTTTCTAGGAATTGTTCTAGATCRTGRAGCTTGTACTGTTACCATCCATCCTAATATAAATATCATCTTCTTCTATGTTTGTTTCATACTTTTCTTTCCATATCCATTTCCATAGTTCATTTTTACCTTTGAGTCATCACATGGATACAACAAATTGTTAGTGATCTATTTTGAGCCATAAAATAAACGACTTTCATTTGACGAACTTCTACAAGTTTTCTCAAATTTCTTTCTAGATCACTTTATGCTTATTTATTGGGACTAGTTAAGTGCAAACAACTTGTATTCCTTGCATGTTGATCATGAAAACCCAGAAAGTTCTTCAATGAAACAATTTTCCTCCTTTACACAAAGTCACCCGGGGATGATAAGTCTCTGTATGAACACAAAGATATAAAAAGGAATCAGATCATGGGGACATACATCATTTCATAAAATCGAAATTGAAGATATTACACTAAATATATCTCAATTTAGTCCAAAACGTCAATTTTGGGAGTGGTGTTGAGAGCATTACAAATGTTAAGTTATCAAAAGGGTAAGTTCAATTTTCTTTGGAGGTGTTCTCTATAGGTTTTCCACATCCCACTCTTCCATGTCATCCACACTCCACATTCTCCTTTCCCTCCACATCCATTTTCTCCACATTCCTTTTCTTCCACATCCCACTCTTCCACATTCCTTTGCATTCCCTTACTCTCCCCTGCATTCTATATTCCTCTCTTTCCCACCTCCAAATCCTCCCCACTACAAATTGTTGCATCTATGTGGACCTCCTCTATGCTCACGCCCCTCAACCTCCTCTCTACATTCCTATCTCCACTCACCCCTGCATCACCCCTATCCCTCCACCTCCACACCCGTTTTTCCATGCAAGATGCAGAGGTGGCCTCCTCCGTACCTCCACACTTGTTTTCCTCCAACTATGTTTTATCTATCCTAAGTTTTTTTCCCCTTCCCCTTGCACACATCCCAAGACACCTTTCATCAAACCACAAGCTAACATGTGTCACACCTAACCAAATCATGACATGCAGATTTATCCTAGCTGGACACTTGGAAAGTATGGTTGGATAGTGGTGACTGAGCAATGACATGGAAAGGTTACTAGGTGGCGATATGGCAACCAAAAATTACACTAAAAACAAGATAGATACGTTTTACATGTCTCAATATCTTCTACCACACTCTATACTAATAAGGAAGCACTCTTCTTTATAAAGAGCTCAATCTACCCTCCCAAAATGCATGTGGGATAATAGGGCGAATTTTAATCAATAACTCAGATTGCACAAGGAAACTAATCGATGATGGCTAAGTCTCCATATTTCAAGGGCCATATCTTGAGCTCCCAGTGTCAATATTGGGTAAAAAAGAGATCATCAGAAAGATAAGAAGGCAGAGAACATATTGGTTGTATTTTTAGGGCTGAATCTTGCAATATTTTTCTGAAAAAATCAAAGAACATTCGAATATGTTCCATGGGAATAAACTTGGATTGGTTTGGAACCTTGACTTCCAGAAATCATAACTCGATATACATGTATCCAAATTTCAAAAAAAAGATCTCATTGGAAATATAAAAGCATGAATAATGACTTGAGAATGGTTTTCATGGCTAGAATATCAATTATCAAGATAAAAAAATTAAAATGCAGTCACGATTATATATGGAATCTAGCATTTATTTATTTAGGATAAAAGTTTATTAAATAATATTCATAAAGATCAAAAGTAGGCCCTAGTTGGGGGCACAAATTTCTAAGTACACCTTTGACGAGGGACATTTAATAAGGCATTGATTATGTGACCTAGTCATTATTTCATAAAGGGATAAGTAAATGACAAATTGGAAAAGGGGAAAAAAACCTAACTTCCAAAGCAACTGCAAGAGGATGCAGAAATCATTACAAAATACGCATTTAACGACATTCACAGGGTTCACTTCCTAGATCTCATGACTTTCCCAATATTTTAAATTTGTCTACTATGACTTTACCTTCCACTTTTCCTTCCCAATTGTTATTTTCCATTAGGTTTTTCCATGAATGCTATGCCATAGGAAAACCTAATAAGGATCAGTTATTTATTTGTTTTTTTCAAGGAAAATGAAACATGTTTTCCCTAACAAAATCCCTCTCTACTAAAGTGTTGTCCCATGCAAATAAAATATGTTTTCCCTAACAAAAACCCCCCACTATGATACCAACAAAACATAAATCCCAACCTAGGGAGCACCACCAAGGGATTATTACATCACAATGCATCATCTACTTAGGAAAAAGATAGAACAATAAAATATATGTAGTACCACCCTTCTAACTCAAACTTAGGAAAAAATAGATCAACAATGGTAACGACATCATCAAACACATTTCCCCCTAAGTCATGTATAATATCACAATTTTATATCACCTAAGAACATCACACCAAGGAAATATGTATCACCACACTATAGACACATCATAAGTTAATGAAAAAAAAGAAAATGCTAACTCCATCCAACCAACAAGTATTCCCCCCATCATACATCCAACATAAGGACCATGTGGAACACCCCATCCTAGTAACAAACCTACATCATGGTATTAACACCCCTCCTAGTAACAAACCAACATCATGATATCAACACACCTAGTCACTATGATGCTCCATCGAGAAGATAACACATGAAGAAGCAAACACTTGTGTGTCAAGAGATTGATCCATCAAGAAAGACATGAAAGTAGCACTAAAATCATGATATAAACACAAACCATGACCATCCACCAAGAAGAGAATGTTGGCATGTTTACAAATAGAAGGCAGAGTATGCATGTTGTCATTGATGGCAACATCAGAAATCAGCACGACGATGATGAACAAGAGAAAGTGGCAAGATCAGAAGTGTAAGCTCAACAATGAAGAGAAATAGTGATCGTTGGATCACCCATCCTGAATTCCCGATGGCTATCAGATTTGAATTTAGATAGGAGGAGCCTGTAGAAGAGGATAGCAGATCTCAGGCATCATATTTGAGTGCGAGGACCAACAGTCGTTAGATCCAGAAGAATGAGAATGATCTTTAAGTGCGAGGTGAAGTAGGCTTACAAAGTCTCGAAAGCAGGGGGATCGCTCAATTCGAAGGGCATGGGGTAGCAGATGAGGAGTTTCACAAATTCATGAATCGAGTGAATAGAGGTGAGCTAAACTCCAACTCCATGAAATGCAAAATCGCGATGAAAATTCTGGTCGTTGAATCCATAGGACACATGGTGAGTGATTGGCATTTTGCTGACTTGCACATTGGAGGAGTCAAAAGAATATGACACAAGAACTCGCAACATGTGAAGTCACGAAATGATCTAGACCGTCGGATCACAAAATTTTTGGACCGTTGATATGACAAGCAAAGGGCCTGAATGTTTGTCTTGTGTTCATAGCCAAGGTCACGTTGTTGAAGCATGAAGGGAGGAGCTAGCACGTTGCTAAGCCCCATTTAAGAGATCGTGACATGGGAGAGTCAAGATGTCTCATTACAAGAATTCTGAAATGCGAAGTCACAAAATCACTTTATGTTTAGCACTCGGTCACAGCCAGTGGGCATATGGGATAAACGCGAGACCCTGCGGGTGTAATCCAACGGTGCTGATTAATTGGGAATTTGATCGAAGGGATATTGTTTTTCACCTCATTGTTAATTGTTCAGTTACGATTTAGTTAGCATAATTGAATCATAGTTCTTGGAAATTTGTCGATTCAGTTGTTGATGCATTTCCTTAGAAATTGGAGGTGTAAGTGAATTGGGGAGATACCATAAAAGAGAAATGCATGTGACTGTGTGATGTTGGTTGTTCTCACTGAAAAATTAGTTGAACTGGGAGAAAGAAAAATCACAGTACACACAGTGTGAGATCAAACTCGGAGATGAGAAACAGAAGTTGAACATAACATAAAAAGGGAAGAGAGAAGAATGAACACATATCAAAGATCTTGAGAGGAACAAAGAAAGAATAGATAGAAAGATATAACAAGTCAAGTCAAGTATGAACAGAGCATAAGAATAGTGAAGCAGAGAAGAAGTGCAGAACATAGAAGAAGTGGTAAGAATTGATATATTTGCATTTTTTGTTATTCAATCATTTATTTATAATCAGGGAGGTAGGGTGGTTCTAGGGAAGATTGTAGTCCTCTATTATTCAAGTTGGTGCTTGAATACTAGAAGTTGAAGCTTTCATCTAGTTGTGGCTAGAAAATAGGGTGGCAGGGTGGTCCTTGGGAAAACACAGAGTTTTTTGTATGCAAGTTGGTGCTTGTATAAGTGGAAGTAGGTGCTTCCATCTAGTTGGTGTTGGAACACTCAGGGAGTTGGTTCTTCCTTCTAGTGGGTGCTAGAGAAACCAGAGAGTTGGTGCTCTCAGCAAGTTCCATCTTGTAAAACTGAGGTGGTAGCCTCATTTTGAGTTGGTGCTCAAAGATAGATGATGTAAAAAACTTAAAAGAATGTCTATCATTCAAAGAAGAAGAGGTTTTCTCCCTTTATGGGTTTCCTCGTGAAAATATATCTCTATGTATATCTTATGTGTGACTGATGTTGTTTATTTATGTTGTTCATATCTTGTATAATATTGATGGTCACTTGGAAGAGATTAAAAATTGTTTGAATAGTCATAAATTGTTTAAGCATAGTAACAATTGATTCAGCCCCCCCTCTCAGTTGTCTTAGTAATTTCAACAATTGGTATCAGAGAGGGTTCATTTTATTTAAAGGTAGATATGTAAGCTTAAACATGAAAATTCATGAAGGGACTTCAACCAATAAGCCTCCTCTGTTTGATGGAACAAATTTTTCCTTCTGGAAGGTTAGACTGAGAACATACATAATGGCCTTAGGTTTTGATGTTTGAGATGTAGTAGAAATTGGATATATAAAGCCAGTTGTGCTAGCTTCTAAAGATGATAAGTTAGAATTTAGTTTCAATGCAAAGACAATGAATGCTATCTTGAATGCACTTGTTGAAGCTGAGTTTGTAAAGGTGATGCATCTTGAATCTGCCAAATAAATGTGGGATAAACTTATTAGCAGTTATGAAGGAAATGAGAAAGTAAAAGATTCCAAACTTCAAACATATATATTGAAATTTGAACAAATAAAGATGAATGAAGATGAAAAAGCTAGCAAGTATTTTTTAAGAGTTGAAGAACTTGTGAATGCCATGAAAGGTCTTGGTTAGAAGATTGAAGTATCATTTTTAGTTCAGAAGATTTTAAGATCTTTTCTTGATAAATTTAATCCAAAAGTTTCTGCAATAGAAGAAATAAATGATCTTAAAACTATGTCCATTGATCAACTCCTAGTAAATATAACTGCATATGAAATGAGAATTAGTAAAGATAAATCCATTACTAGAGAAGCAACTTTTAAAGCAGACAAGAATGTTGATTCAGAACTAGATGATATTGAGGCAAAATTTGTGAGAAGATTAAAGAAAGGATCGGGCAAATACCAAGGCAAGTTTCCCTTCAAATGATTTCATTGTGGTAAAATAGGTCATTTTGCATCTAAGTGTCCTCACCATAAAAGGGACCATAACTCTGATGATGAAAAGAAATACAAATTTAAGAAAAATGGTAAAAAGAAAAGTGTGTGTGCAAACAATGATGACTACTCATAAGACATAGATAGTGATTCATCCCGCGAAGACAAAGTGAATGATTTTATGCTTATGGCTATTTTAGATCTTGATGATGAAAACATAGGAGGTGACATGGATGACGGGGAAGATGTGGTGGATATGGAAGGTGAATTAATCAGTGCTTTGGAAGAAATTGATAGACTCAAATTTAAGAAGAGAAAACAAAAACAGTTGTTGATATAGTTTAAAATGAATGGTAAAAAACCTGATGAATATTTTGCCTTGCTAAAAGTGGAGTTAGAAGAGGCAAAGAAAATAGAGGAAATTCTGAAACAACAGTTATCAAAGAAGAAAGTGAGATGTGAAGCCTTAGAAGAAGATATAGTAAAAACCAGAAAAGAGATGGAGAAGTTTAAGGCATTGTATCACCAAAATCTGTAAAGTATTAAAGCATCAAAAGGATTAACCTCCATTCAAAATAAGCGAAGGAATCCAAAGTTGAAAGTTGGCTTGGGATATGAAGAAGGATCAAGTAGTGATCATCCAAGTAATACATAATCCATCATATTTGTCAAATCTGCAATCATTGACAACAACCACTTTGTAGAAACAAAGAAAGAAAATCAACGACCAAGAAGGAATGAAATAAAAATCACCAGAACCGACTCTGTAGATCAAAGAAATTATCAGCATGGAAGAAATCAACCTGCTCAAAGAAGACAATCTTTTTCCAAGTACAAAGGATTTTTCTATGGATATTGTTTTTTATGTTCTAACTTTGGACACAAAGCTATAACTTGTTATTTAAGAGTTAGATATGAGCAATCAAGATACTCAAGGAATAATTATCTACCACAACAAAGATCGAGACAGCCAAGCAACAAACAACCACAAACTATAATTCATGTGATGGTTGGGAAAATGATACAGGTGAAACATAACAACAGTTATGAGCATAACAATCGTTATGATCTGTTATTCAGTGAACCAGAATATTATTTCTGCGATAATTATGGACACAAAGCTATAGATTGTCGCTTAAGGAATTATAAGCCAGATTTGAATCCCACTGTTGAAAATTTCAAGGTTTGGAAGAAGAAAGAAGATGACAAGTGTGGATTAGTGTTATCATCCCAAAGACAAAAGAATCTCTAGTATATTGACAGTAGATGTTCCAAACATATGAATGGAGACAAAAGTAAGTTTCTAACTCTAAGTGAAAGCAAATCAGGGAATGTAACTTTTGGAAACAATGCACCAGGTGATCAAGGGATCAAATTTTGCTCAAAAATTCAAAGTGCTCGAAATTGCTTCAAATCGAACGAGAGCGCATGCCTCATCGTTACAAACCCAACACAACTTTTTTGGGTTCAAACGAACATCGGGAGCGAGAGATATCGTGTTCTGTTCAAATTTACAAACAGGCAAAAAAAAAAAGGTTGCTAACTATACAGTTTGTACGGACGCTGACGTGGCAGGCCATACGACATGTGGAAATACATACGACATGTGGTAGACAAGCATTCGAATAGTTGGTAGGTGACTTGGCATGTTTGGCAGTGAACAGAACGACGACACATGGCCCAGTTAATGGCCACCACGTGTCATCCATTATTTGGTTTAAAACTTATGTCGTTGGTCGGAGTCGACCCCGCGACCTTCGGGCAGGGGAAAATACTTGGCAAAGAGCCGCTAACCGGCACGCCACCATTTGTTACTTATTATATATATGGAAAGGAATGTATATAAGTTGAATATACGGGTGGTTTGGGCCGCGACCGGGTCGGGGCTTAGCCCCAGCCCTTGGTCGCGCGTTATATAACATATAACCCATAGCTATAGTGTATGGGTGCATGCGCGTAGTTAATGTTTGTTCCAATGGTTATTTCAATGACCCGCCATTTGGCCTTTGACCATTGGCTTTTGTAACGGGATCCCATGTTTATGCTAGCGCGTGGTCGCATGGGTCATATGACTTGGCCCTTGACGGTTAGGGGCTAGGTGTGCCCGTAACTGTCCTATAGTTTGCACAGTTCATGCAGTTGTGTCCAGTGCTAGGTTTTTACGCTTAAATATGCATGTGGGCTAGGTTGATCCAGGGGAGGTGCATTTTGTAGATGCAGCGACAACAAGCTTGAAGGGGGGACTTCCAGGAAGCCTATCTTCTTCAATTTTTGGCCAAACGAGGTGCCAAAAAAGCCCAACTAGGGGTTTTTGGATGTTTTGAAGCCATTGGAGCAGTATATTTGGCATTTTGAGAATTGTAAAGCACATTTTTGAGCAATTTGAGCAAATAATACAAATGATCCATTGGAAGATGGACTAGGAGATGTAACCCAAGAGAGGGGTGAACTCCTTTATCATTTGTTGTGTTATGTGTTTTATGTTCTTTGATTATGTTGTTGTTTATATGCATCATGAATGAGTAAATCCTATTAAAAGATGTGTTGCAAAGATGATCCATTTTCATTTTTAACACATAAAATTTTACTTGGAAATATTTTCAAGAATACAAGTCTTCTTCATTTTTAGATCAAGTTGGTATCAGAGCATAGGTTTTTGAAGACATGATTATTTGCAAGTGTTTTGTTTTCTGATGCTCACAAGGTTGAAACTCACAAGAGGAGAAGGTCAACTTGTAGAGACAAGTTCTCATCCTTCAAGGAGGAAGCATATACCATCACTACAAGTTTCAAGGAGGCATTCACCAAGTATGGCTCATGAAGAGAGTCATGAACATGTTCCTGCAGAAGATGAAGATCTCAGAAAGGTTGTCATGGAAATGAGAGAGATGATGAAGATATTGATAGAAATGAATACAAGGTTGCAAGGTGAAGGCTCCAACCCTTAAAAGCATAAGGGAGACAGTGGTGATAAAACTCCAAATGGAAATGGAGGGAATGGTGCTTCTCCACCACCCTCTCCTCCATCTTATTCTTCTTCTTCTTCTACCAATTCAAGACCTCTTCTGAATTTTCCAAAGGGAAATGGTAAAACTCCTTCTCAAATTCCTTCATTAAAGCTTGATATTAAATTCGAATTGCCAATATGCAATGGAGAAGTTAATGCTGAGAAATTAGATAATTGGATTCGTCAGATTGAGGTATATTGTAGGATACAAAAAATTCAAGATGATGAAACCAAAATTCAGCTTGCTTCTTTAAGATTGGATAGTGTAGCACTCATTTGGTGGG
>ML795862.1:163214-205087 GCA_009831015.1 Picea engelmannii
GATTATTTCTCATATATTGTGCATGGTGTATTGTGGTGTATTGGTGTAACTCTTATACTATTGTTCATTGATCATTGGATATAATTGAATGGTTTAAGTATAAGTTTAAAAATGTTTTTAAATTGTACTTGATACTGATTCACTCCCCTCTCAGTATCAACAATTAATAGGGTAGAAAAGTTCATTGAACAAATTCATTCGATACATCAAATGGTGCAAGCGTAGTTGGAAAAGAGTCAAGCCAAGTATAAGATGAGACATGAAAAGCATCGTGTTGATCACAATTTCCAAGTTGGAGATGAAGTTTGGCTTTACATCAGTAAGGAGAGGCTTAAAGGAGAAGGTAAAAAATTGAAACTGATTCGATATGGTCCTTTCAAGATTATCGACAAGATTGGTAACAATGCCTTTCGTTTAGATTTGCCTCCTTATATGCAAATGTATGCAGTTGTTAATGTTGAGAATTTGAAATTGTATGAGCCTCCATTGATTGATGATCATGGAGAGCATATCCATACTCCTTCTATAGATGATTTTTCCCCAGAATATCTTACAGAACTACATGAAGACACCATCCTTGATAGGAGAATAAGAACTTCAAAATGAGGAAATGTGGAGTATCTTCGAGTTGGTCTTAAAGGAACAAATCCAAGAAAAGCCAAGTGGATTGATGTTGGAAGAGAGAGGGAACTATACCCTCATCTTCAAATAGACTAAAAATAGTCTTTTGGAGGTCCAAAAGCTTTCCAATGGGGAGGTGTGATTAGGGGATCAAATTTTGCTCAAAAATTCAAAGTGCTCAGAATTGCTTCAAATCGAACGAGAGCATAGGCCTCATAGTTACAAACCCAACACAACTCATTTGGGTTCAAACGGACATCGGGAGCGAGATATATCACGTTCTGTTCAAATTTACAAACATGCAAAAAAAAAAAGGTTGCTGACTGTACAATCTGTACAGTCCGTACGGACGCTGACGTGGCAAGATGTACAACATGTGGCAAGATGTACGACACATGACATACAGGCATTCAAATAGTTGGCAGGTGACTTGGCATGTTTGGCAGCGAACAGAACGACAACACGTGGCCTAGTTAATGGTTGCCATGTGTCATCCATTATTTGGTTTAAAACTTATGTCGATGGCCAGAGTCGACCCCGCGACCTCCGAGCAGGGGCAAAGACTTGGCAAAGAGCTGGCAATTGGTGTGCCACCATTTGTTACTTATTATATATATGGCAAGGAATGTATATAAGTTTGAATATGCGGGTGGTTTGGGTCGTGACTGGGCCGGGGCTTAGCCCCAGCCCTTGGCCATGCGTTATATAACATATAACCCACAGCTATAGTGTATGGGCACGCGTGCGCGGTTAATGTTTGTTCCAACGGTTATTTCAACGACCCGCCATTTGGCCTTTGACCATTGGCTTTTGTAATGGGAGCCCATGTTTATGCTAGCGCGTGGTCGCATGGGTCATATGACCTGGCCCTTGATGGTTAGGGGCTAGGTGCACCCGTAACTGTCCTACAGTTTGCACGGTTCACACGGTTGCATCTGGTGCTAGGTTTTTATGCTTAAATATGCATGTGGACTAGGTTGAGCCAGGGGAGGTGCGTTTTGTAGATGCAGAGACAACAAGCTTGAAGGGGGGACTTCCAGGAAGCTTATCTTCTTCAATTTTTGGCCAAACGAGGTGCCGAAAAAGCCCAACTAGGGGTTTTTGACATTCTGAAGCCATTGGAGCAGTCTATTTGGCATTTTGAGCATTGTAAAGCACATTTTTGAGCACTTTGAGAAAATAGTACAAATGATCCATTGGAAGCTGGACCAGGAGATGTAACCCAAGAGAGGGGTGAACTCCTTTATCATTTGTTGTGTTATGTGTTTTCTATTCTTTGATTATGTTGTTGTTTATATGCATCATGAATGAGTAAATCCTATTAAAAGTTGTGTTTCAAAGATGATCCATTTGCATTTTTAACACATAAAATTTTACTTGCAAATATTTTCAAGAATACAAGTCTTCTTCATTTTTAGATCACCAGGAAAAATAAAAGGTAAAGGAATGGTAAGTTTGAGTAATGGAAAAGGAAAAGATCAAGATGTGTTGTTTGTAGATTGTCTAAAACATAATCTGCTTAGTGTCAGTCAAGTCTGTGACCAAGGATGTGAATTTCTTTTTACTTCTAAATATTGTAGAATAAAATCCGTGAATTCAAGATAACTGATTACAAAAGGAATAAGAACATAAAACAATGTTTATGTGTTAAAAGATGAAAAAGAAGAATGCCACTTAAGAAAGTATGATGAAAGTTGGCTATGGCATAGAAGACTTGGAAACCTAAATTTTGATCATATAATCAAGCTTAGAAACAGTGGAGCAGTAAAAGATCTTCAAAAGATATCAAAGCCATGTGATTATGTTTGTAAACCTTGTCAAATAGGAAAGCTTACAAGGACATAGTTCAAATCTAAAAACTTTCCTTTAACATAAAAACCTCTCCAGTTAGTACATATGGATTTATGTGGACCATCAATAAAAGAAAGTACATGAAAAGAAAACTATTTTATGTTGATTATTGATGATTATTCTAGACTAACATGGGTTTCGTTTTTGAAGGAAAAATCTGAAGCATTTGAAAAATTCAAAGTGTTTAAGGCTCTGACTAAGAATCAAACAGGACAAAGATTGAAGGCAGTACGGTTTGATAGAGGAGGAGATTTTAGTTCATGGAACTTCAAAGAGTTATGTGATAAACATGGAATCAAATGAGAATACACTATTCCAAGGACTCCACAACAAAATGGAGTAGTTGAGAGGAAGAATAGATCAGTTCAATAGATGGCAAGATCAATGATGAATGAAAGGAATATTGCTCAGACATATTGGGTGGAAGTAATCCATACAAATGTTCATATCCTTAACAAATCTCATCTCAAGCCACACAGTGACAATAATCCTTATGAACTATGGTTTGGAAGACCTGCTTCAATCAAGCATTTTAATGTCTTTGGGACTAAATGTTACATCAAGAATAATGATGAAAATATTGGCAAATATGATGACAGGGCTGATGAAGGTATCTTATTAGGTTATGCTACAAACAATAAAGGATACAGATGTTATAATAAGAGGCTGCATAAATTGGTTGATTGTATCAACATAAAAGTTGATGAAGAAATCCCAGTACATAATGTAAGCAGTATTGAACCAATCACATAAGATATGGTTGAAGTTGAAGATGAACAGGTCCAAGGATCAAAAAGAGAATAATCTGAATCAGATGAAGACACAAATACTCAAGCTGACATAAATCAACAAAAAGAAACAAAACCACCTCTCAGAATTGTCAGAAAGAATCAACCTGAAAATAAGATAATTGGAGATATAAATAAAGGAGTTCAGAAAAGAAGGAAATTGACTAAAGACTCAGGAAAATCTCAGGTTGCTTTTCTATCTATGATTGAACCTAAAAAATTTTATGAATCCAACACGCATGATGATTGGATTAGAGCTATGAATGAAGAGCTTGATTAGATTGAGAAGAACAAGACTTGGGAACTTGTTCCTAGACCTAAAGATAAGAATGTAATAGGTTCCAAATGGGTGTTCAAGAATAAAATGAATGAAAAAGGACAAGTTGTTAGGAATAAAGACATATTGGTCTATAAAGGGTATGCACAAGTTGAAGGACATGATTTTGATGAAACCTTTGCACCAGTGGCAAGATTGGAAGCCATCAGAATGTTACTTGCATATCCATGTCATAAGAACTTTAAAGTATATCATATGGATGCTAAGTCAACATTTCTTAATGGAGATCTAGAGGAAGAAGTATATATGGAGAAACCTGAAGGATTCTCATTGACAGATAATCCTGATTATGTCTACAAGCTAAGGAAGGATTTATATGGACTAAAAAAAGTACCACGATCTTGGTATTATAGACTGAACAAATTTTTACAAGACAAAGGGTTCAAGAAAGGTAATGTTGATAGCAATCTCTACATTAAGTCTGAAGGTGATGATTTACTAGTTGTTTTGGTTTATGTAGATGACATTAATTTTTGTTGTACTAATTATTCCTCTGTCCAGTGGTTTTCTAATTCTATGCAAACAGAGTTTGAGATGTCCATGATAGGAGAACTATCATACTTTCTTGGTTTACAAGTAAATCAATGTTCTGCAGGAATTTTTATTGCTCAAGAAAAATATTTGAAAGAGATGTTGAAGAAGTTACAGATGGAAAACTCTTCCCCTGTTAGTAAACCTATGGTGGTTTGTTGCAAGCTCATTAAATATGATATTTCACCTGATGTTGATCAAAGGACATATCGATCAATGATAGGAAGTATTTTGTACATCACAACATCTCGTCCTGATATAATGCAAGTTGTTGGAATGGTAGGTCGTTATCAATCTGCTCCTAAACAAAGTCATTTAGTAGTTGTAACATGGATATTCAAATACTTGAAGGGCACAATTACTTGTGGTCTTTGGTATCCTAGAAATTAGAATATCCAGTTAACTCCTTATTCAGACGTTGATTGGGCAAATTGTGTGGATGAGAGAAAGAGCACCGGTTGAGGTGCATTCTTCCTGGGTGACTTGTTAGTATCATGGATTAGTAAGAAGAAGGGATATATTTCCTTGTCAACTACAGAGGCAGAGTACATTGTTGTTGCTACTTGTTGCACTCATATTTTATGGATGATCCAAACTCTTGCAGATTTGAAGGTAAATTATACTGATTCGATTTCAATTCACTGTGATAACACCAGTGCCATTAGTGTCTCCAAGAATCTTGTTCTTCATTCCAAGACTAAGAATATACCAATCAAATATCATTTTATCAAACAATAGGTTACAAACAGATTTTTTCAGTTGAATTATCTTCCTTCCACATAATAGATAGTTGACATATTTATTAAACCGTTAGCAGAAACCCCTTTTGGATATCTTCATCAGAAGTTGGGGGTTATATCTTCTTTCATCTAATCTGTTCACCTTGTTAGGGGGATTAATTATTGAATATTTAATATATTTCTGGTGAATATCACTCTGGTCCTTCCATTCATATTTTCTAGGGGGAGTATGTGCCTGTCGCATATCTGATACCTTTGAAATATACTGCAAAAACTGAGGGGGAGCGTGTTTATTCTTTGACATTGATGTCAAAGGGGGAGAAAGTGTGGTAATGTTAAAGATACTACAGTGGTATAGTTGGATGTTCAGGGGATAGTCCATCTCTTAAGGTTCTTCAAGGGGTTGGGGTTTCCATCAATGCCAAAGGGGGAGATTGTTGGCATGTTTACAAACAGAAGGTAGAGTATGCATGTTGTCAATGACGGCGAGATTAGAGTTCAACATGACAATGATGAACAAGAGAAAGTGGAAAGATCAGAAGCGTGACCTCAATAGTGAGAAGTAACAGTGATCATTGGATCACCCATCCCAAATTCCCGATGGCTGTCATATTTGAATTTAGACAGGAGGAGCGCGTAGAAGAGGAGAACACATCTCAGGTGTCAGATCTGAGCATGAGGACTGACCGTCATTGGATCCAGAAGAATGAACACAATATTTAAGTGCAAGGTGAAGTGGGCTTCCAAAGTGATGCAGGAGCATCACTCCATGCCAGCAACTAGCCAGCCAGCCACGTCAGCGCGCACGCATTCAAAGGCTGAAGAGAGGCGCAGCCTCATTTTGAATTTGAAATGAATATAAATTAAATGTGCTTAGGTTGTTGAGCCAGGAAATCCATGTCTTTGCGCAGGCTGTAGATAAGATAGGCATTTATTGTAGATCGGTTGAGATCTAGTTCTGCATAGCAGACTAGACAACCATTCATTGTAATTTATTAGAGTAGGTAGACCTGGAGGGAAGCGCTCAATGAGCCCCTCAGGTAAAATAGATTTTAGATCTCATTTTGAGAGAGACAAGATAGATGATAGTTGAGTTGTAGAGCCAAGGAGAGCTCGAGAACACCTTTGTAAAGATACAGGCATTGTTGCCATTTTTAATATAAAACAGAAGCAGTTTTTCCTGCATACGTTCTGTCTTATATGCATGTTTGTGGGTGTTCATTATATGTTGTGAATGTGTATTGTTATCATGCCTTTGCAGGGAGTTTGTGTGATTTCAGGTTGAGGGTCTTTGAGGTTTCATGTCAGGAGGGCATGGCAGAGTGGTGCAGACTCTGAATACCAGTGCACAGAGGATGCACTTCTGAACTCTGAGGAATCAGACAAAGATGTGCTGAGGCACAGGACTGAAGTCACCAACTCAGGAGAAGGAAGACCTTTGAGGTTGCTGAACACCTTAGGAGGTAAGACTGTGTGGGTGAGAGCCGCAGTTGCAAATAGACTTCAACTGTGAATTCTATGAGAGCTCTACCAAGTGGGCATTTAGCATATGCATAGAGGTGCATTGAGAAGAACTCTACTGAGAGTTGAAGAAGGGAGCAGAATCATTGAGGATTCTGGGAGAGCTCTGCCAGAGGGGCATTGAGCGGAGTGCATGAGTACATAAGGAAGACAAAACTGTTAATGCTCTATGGGGAAAGAAACTCTGCCAGAGGGGCATAGAGGTATTGTGCAGATGGCACAGGAGAAGAGACTCTGCCAGGAGGGCGTTGAGAAAGTGTGCAAGCAGGCACAACAGAGGAAAGAACTCTTTGAGTTCTGGAGTTAGAGGAAAGGTCCACTGAGGGACTTTTGCTGGGTTGCTGAACACCCAGAGAGCCTCAGCGAGGAGTTGTTTGAGCAGTAGGACAGCCAGGGAGGCGTCAGTTTCTCCGTCTGAAGGAGAAGAAGGACAAAAATCCCCCAAGGGGTGTGAGTACTCGTGGAAGCTCAGGACAGATAGCGCTTTGCATGCGAGGACTTCGCTGGAGAGTGCAGAAGTTGGAAGAATCCTTTAAGGATTCAAAAGGAGGGCAGACATCAAAATCCTTTGAAGGATTCGAGGAAAAGAAAGCTCAGGAGAAGTAGGAATTTTCATACGCGCAGCGAAGCTCAGGTTTAAGGAGTTCGCAGAAGAGAAACCAGCAAAGGATGAGGCCTTGGAGAATTTGAGATTCTCCTAAGTCACGAAAGAAAGGCATGCGAGAACATCAGGAGGAGCAGTGACAGCCATTCGATCGACAGGAGAATAGATCTAGACCATTGGATTTATACATCCAGGAGGAGTCTCAGGAAGCACACAACAGAAGTAGGAGACTGGAAGCCGTCGGATCTTACTTGGAAATCCCGTCAGTCATTGGATCGGGAGGAGTTGCGCGGAGATTAGTCTCTGGAGGAGGAGTGCACAAGGAGGATAAATCTGAGCCGTCAGATCTTGGATCAGATCACTGACAGCTGTCAGATTTGCAAAAGCTGTGAGGAAGTTAAGTCCCCGTGAGTAGGAGAAGAAATCTCGACAAGGGTGGAGCCATCGGGATATCGGCCATAGGGAAATCGGAGTTCCCGAGGATAAGAAAACCGGGACTTTGAAATTCTTGAAATCCTGAGGGTTAATCTGAGCCGTCCACCTGAGGAGGGACACGTGTCACGCGATCATCCGTTCCAGAGATCCGAGGCACCAGGCATCGAGACTTGTAGGTCTCGAAACTGTGACAATATCCGAACCGTTCGTTTGGAGGACACGTGTCAGAGAATCCCGAGGAGTCGGGAAGTGGCATATCGGAGTTCTCACGGTCGAGGGAACTAGGGCATCAGAAGTCCCGAAATCCCGACGAGATCGAGATCGTCTGTTGGAGGGACGCATGGAAATAATCGGCGCCATCGACGTTCGGTCCCATCGGGAAATCGGAAATCCCATGGATGAGTGGTTCATGCATTTTGAAATCGCGATCCGTGAAACCCTGATCAGTGGGGAAAAACTGTCAGCATATCGAGACTGAGGAGAGGCACCGTAGTGGGAGCCAACTATCATCACAACAGAGGAGGACCGAGCCATAGTGGAGGTCAGTTGTCAACACGATCGAGCGTCGGGGTGTGGACGATCAGAAATCCTGTAGGCGTTTGCATCGTGACATCGAAAACTGTGAAACCCCGACGGGGTAAGGTTACGGTCAGGAAGGCTGGTCACATTGGCCAGGGTTTGTCTCAGGAGGGCCAAGGCTCATCAGAGAATCGAAGATCGGTAGTTGGAAAGTGTTGTGATTCTTGACAGCGAGAAGTATGAAAACCCGATAAGGAGAAATCCTGATAAAGAGTATGACTACGGTCATGAGTGGCAGTCATATGGACCGGAAACACTGCCAGTAGGGATAGTGCCTAAGGTACATCGGAGAATCAAAAATCGGGGATTTGAGAGGTCTGTGACCCTCGCCATCAGGGATCGTGAAAACCCGAAGTCCGATAACAGTTATTTCCTGTGGGGAAAGGTCATGGTCCAGTGAAGAGGCCGAGAGGGAGAGAAGAAGTAGACCTGTGGATTGGGTCATGTTTTGACAAGGATTCCACTCAGGAATCTAAAGAGCCAATTCGGCTTAGAAGAAGGGAATTAAGTGATCTTGAGAGTGGGTGAGTTGGAGGAACGAGGAGACGGACTCGCCTGCGTCAAGTGGTATCAGAGCTAGAACTCTGTTTGTATACTTCAAGCAGAGAGGAGAAGGCAGCAGGGAAGAAGACAGAGTTACTGAGGACTCTGTAAGGACTTGTTTGCAGGTAGGCAGCAATCAAGGAGACAGTCAGAGGGAGACTGTAGGATGAAGCTGGAACACTCAGGGATGCGGAGTGACAGCAGCAGATCTGTCAGGGAGGTAGATAGAAACATCAAGATGGCTACTGAAGTCCATAAACATGCTGAAAAGAAGAAGCCAGAGCTAATGAGCGTAGCAGAAATGGATAAAGAGCTCGCTGACATAAAGCGAGAGATGGAGGAGCTCGAAATGAATATGCGGCAAAATAAAAAGCTGAGATGGGTATATGAATGGCCCATGCAGAAGCTGAATGTGAAATGGCCAGTCAGGGAGCTGATGGCTAGAAGACAGCGCAGAATGTTGAAGAGATGGTTGAGGTATGCTGAAAACCTCAAGGCCATAGAGGAAGAGATGATTGATCACTGTTGGCCAAAGACTGGAAAGGGTCTCGATGATTCGCATGATGAAGAAGATAAATTGGGATCATCTGAAGATCTCATAGACTGCCAGGAGGGTAGTGGAAGGTTTCCAAATGGCCAGATGGGCAAGGGAACAAATATGAGATTGGCTGAGGATCTCAAGGACTGCCAGGAGGGTAGAGAAGAAGAAATTCCAGTCTGCCATGAGGGCAACGAGTTGAGATCAGTTGAGGATCTCACGGACTGTCAAGAGGATAGCTAGAGAATTTCACATTTCCAGCTGGGCAATGATAAAATATCGTTGGAGGATCTTGAATACTGCCAGGAGGGCAACGGAAGTATCAAAGACTACCAGGTGGGCAGCGGAAGCATCTTAAACTTCCAGGTGGGCAGAGATAAGAATTTGGGACTAGCTGGAAGTCTCAGGGACTCGATGGAGAGTTCAATTCAACAAGGAGTGCTGATGAAGATGGGATCGGTTGATCTCATGGTCTGCCAGGGAAGTAGCGGAAGCATCCCATATTTCCAGGTGGGCAGGGATGAACAAATGAATTTGGATCAGCCAGAGGAGCTGACCGAGAACATGAGACTGTCTGAGGGTCTCATAAATTCAAAGGTGAATTTAGGTCAGTAGATGCAGCTGATAGAGGATGAAGATCAGAATGATATTCTGATGATTGGGGGAATACAAATATTCCTACCATTTTCCCCAGGGAAGGAAGAAAGTTGTATTGCAGGTGCAGCAACAACAAAAAAATAGTCACAGCTGATGATGACTGTCGAGGTGGAATTGGAGCAGAATTTAAAATCTGCCCAAGCATAAATGAAAGAAGAAAGTGAGCATTCCGAGGAATGTCTCAACGCATTCAGCGTTGAAACTGAAAAGACTGCAACGTTGAAATCTCTAGCAGAGGAGAATGAGTGTTTTGAGGAACAACTCAATGATTTTAGCCAAGAAGATGAAAGATAGGGAGTTGTAGCACTGAAGCTAGCAGCCGTGGAAGCCGAAGAACAAGCAGATAGAATTATCACTCCATGGGACATGGAGATGAAAATTTTGGAGGATTGGTTGAACAATCCAGGGCCAGCAAGAGGACTGACAGAATTTGAACTGTCAGGGAGGATGACCGAACAACAAGTCGGTCAGGAAGAGATTGCAGAACTGAAGTCTACAGCAGAGTGGCAAATTGAGGCCACAAATGAAAATGAAGATGAAGATGAAGGAGAAGATGGCATGGGAGATCATAGCAATCTGCCCATGTGCCAAAAAATTTGCAGCTAAGGAGACTGCAACAACAAAGCCAGCCACTGAAGCAGCTGGACGAAGTAATAGAGGACCTCAGAAGGCTGATGGTAGAGTCAGCAGCCACTGCCAGCAGGGAGCAGCTGGGCGGCAGAGAAAAAGCAGCAGCAGCAGCGCAGCAGAAGCAGCAGCAGCAGCAGAATGGAGCAGATGCAAAGCTCCAGAGATTCATTTGGGATCCAGGAAGATTTCCAATAGCTACAGGGGAAGATCATGAGCATGAGATCATGATTTTTGCATCTGTGGAGTATGATGCAGGAGCATCGCTCCATGCCAACAGCCAGCCACGTCAGCGCACATGCATTCAAAGGCTGAAGAGAGGTGCAGCCTCATTTTGAATTTGAAATGAATATAAATTAAATGTGCTTAGGCTATTGAGCCAGGAAAGCCATGCCTTTGTGCAGGCTGTAAATAAGATAGGCATTTATTGTAGATCGATTGAGATCTAGTTCTGGATAGCAGACTAGACAACCATTCATTGTAATTTATTAGAGTAGGTAGACCTGGAGGGAAGCGCTCAATGAGCCCCTCAGGTAAAAGAGATTTTAGATCTCATTTTGAGAGAGACAAGATAGATGATAGTCGATTTGTAGAGCCAGGGAGAGCTCGAGAACACCTTTGTAAAGATACAGGCATTGTTTCCATTTTTAATATAAAACAGAAGCAGTTTTTCCTGCATATGTTCTGTCTTATATGCATGTTTGTGGGTGTTCATTATATGCTGTGAATGTGTATTGTTATCATGCCTTTGAAGGGAGTTTGTGTGATTTCAGGTTGAGGGTCTTTGAGGTTTCATGTCAGGAGGGCATGACAGAGTGGTGCAGACTCTGAATACCAGTGCATAGAGGATGCACTTCTGAACTCTGAGGAGTCAGACAAAGACGTGCTAAGGAAAAGGACTAAAGTCAACAAATCAGGAGAAGGAAGACCTTTGAGGTTGCTGAACACCTCAGGAGGTAAGACTGTGTGGGTGAGAGCCGCAGTTGCAGACAGACTTTAGCCGTGAATTCTGTGAGAGCTCTGCTAAGTGGGAATTGAGCGTATGCACAGAGGTGCATTGAGAAGAACTCTACTGAGAATTGAAGAAGGGAGCAGAATCACTGAGGATTCTGGGAGAGCTCTACCAGAGGGGTATTGAGCGGAGTGCATGAGTGCACAAGGAAGATAGAACTATTAACGTTCTGTGGGGAAAGAAACTCTGCCAGAGGGGCATAGAGGCATTGTGCAGACGACACAGGAGAAGAGACTCGGCCAGGAGGGCGTTGAGAAAGTGTGCAAGCAGGCACAACAGAGGAAAGAACTCTTTGAGTTCTGGAGTTAGAGGAAAGGTACACTGAGGGACTTTTGCTGGGTTGCTGAACACCCAGAGAGGCTCAGCGAGGAGTTGTTTGAGTGGCAGGACAGCCAGGGAGGTGTCAGTTTCTCTTTCTGAAGGAGAAGAGGGACAAAAATCCCCCAAGGGGTCTGAGTACTCGTGGAAGCTTAGGACAAATAGCACTTTGCGTGCGAGGACTTCGCAGGAGAGTGCAGAAGTCAAAAGAATCCTATAAGGATTCAAAAGGAGGGAAGACATCAAAATCCTTTGAAGGATTCGAGGAGAAGAAATCTCAGGAGAAGTAGGCATTTTCATACGCGCAGCGAAGCTCAAGTTTAAGGAGTTCGCAGAAGAGAAACCAACAAAGGCTGAGGCCTTGGAGAATTTGAGATTCTCCTAAGTCATGGAAGAAAGGTGGACGATAAGCTCAGGAGGAGCAGCAACAGCCGTTCGATCGACAGGAGAATAGATCTGGACCATTGGATTTATACGTCCAGGAGGAGTCTCAGGAAGCGCACAACAGAAGTAGGAGACCGGCAGCCATCGGATCTTACTCGGAAATCCCATCATCCGTTGGATCAGGAGGAGTTGCGCGGAGATTAGTCTCTGGAGGAGGAGCGCACGAGGAGGATAAATCTGAGCCGTCAAATCTTGGATCAGATCACCGACAACTGTCAGATCTGCAGAATCTGTGAGGAAGTTAAGTCCCCGTGAGCAGGAGAAGAAATCTCGACAAAGGTGGATCCATCGGGATATTGGCCATCAGGAAATCGGAGTTCCTGAGGATAAGAGAACCGGGACTTCAAAATTCTCAAAATTCTAAGGGTTAATCTAAGCCGTCCGCTTGAGGAGGGACACGTGTCACGTGATCATCCATTCCGGAGATCCAAGGCACCAGGCATTGGGACTTGTAGATCTCGAAATGGTGACAAGATCTGAACCGTTTGTTTGGAGGACGCATGTTAGAGAATCCCGAGGATTCGAGAAGCGACATATTGGAGTTCTCAAGGTCGAGGGAACTAGGGCATCAGAAGTCCCGGAATACCGATGAGATCGAGATCGTCCATTGGATTGACGCGTGGCAATCATTGGCGCCATCGACGTTCGGTCCCATTGGGAAATCGAAAATCCCGTGGACGAGTGGTTCATGCATTTTGAAATCGCGATCCGCGAAACCCCGATCAGTGGGGGACAACTGTCAGCATATCGGGACTGAGGAGAGGCACCGTAGTGGGAGCCAGCTGTCATCACAATAGAGGAGGACTGAGCCATAGTGGAGGTTAGCTGTCAACACGACGGAGCATCAGGGTGTGGACGATCAGAAATCCCGTAGGCGTTTGCATCGTGACATCGAAAACCCTGAAACCCTGACGGGGTAAGGTTACGATCACAAATGATGGTCACATTGGCCAGGGTTTGTCTCAGGAGGGCCAAGGCTCATCGGAGAATCAGAGATCGGGAGTTGGAAAGTGTTGTGATTCTCGACAGCGAGAAGTCCGAAAACCCGATAAGGAGAAATCCCGATAAAGAGTATGACTACGGTCATGAGTGGCGGTCATATGGACCGGGAACACTGCCAGCAGGGCTAGTGCCTAAGGTACATCAGAGAATCAGAAATCGGGGATTTGAGAGGTCTATGACCCTCGCCATCAGGGATCGCAAAAACCCGAAGTCCGATAACAATTATTTCCTGTGGGGAAAGGTCACGGTCCAGTGAAGAGGCCGAGAGGGAGAGAAGAAGCAGACCTGTGGATTGGGTCATGTTTTGACAGGGATTCCACTTAGGAATCTAAAGAGCCAATTCGGCTCAGAAGAAGGGAATTAAGCGATCCTGAGAGCGGGTGAGTTGGAGGAACGAGGAGACGGACTCGCCTGCGTCATAAAGTCTGGAAAGCAGGGGGACCGTTCGATCCGAAGGACACGTGGTAGAAGATGAGGAGTTTTGAAAATTTGTGAATCGAGTGAATAGAGGTGAGATAACCTCCAACTCCATGAAATGTGAAATCCTGATGACAATCCTGGTCATTGAAGCCAGAGGACAGATGGTGAGAGATTAGAATTTCACTGACTTGCACATTGGAGGAGTCAAAGGAATATGACACAGAAACTCACAACATGCAAAGTCACGAAATGATCTAGACCATCAGATCACCAAAGTTCTAGACCATTGATTTGACAATAAAAGAACCTGAATGTTTGGCCCATGGTCATAGCCAAGGTCACGTTGTCAAAGGATGAAGGGAGTATTTATCACGTTGCTAAGCCCCATTTCAGAGATCACGACATGGGAGAGCCAGGATGTCTCATTCCAAGAATTCTGAAATGCGAAGTTGCGAAATCACTTTTTGTTTAGTGCTCGGTCATAGCCAGTGGGCATATGGGATAAATGCAAGACCCTATGGATGTAATCCAATGGTGCTGATTAATTGGGAATTTGATCGAAGGGCTAATGTTTTTCACCTCATTGTTAATTGTTCAGTTATGATTCAGTTAGAAGAATTGAATCATAGTTCTTGGAAGTTTGGTGATTCAGTTGCTGATGTGTTTCCTTGGAAATTGGAGTTGTAACTAAAATGGGGAGATAGCATAAAAAAGAAATGCATATGACTGTGTGATGTTGGTTGTTCTCACTGAAAAATGAGTTGAACTGGGAGAAATAAAAACCACAGTATGCACAGTGTGAGATCAAACTCAGAGATGAGAAACAGAAGTTGAACATAACAGAAAAAGTGAAGAGACCAGAATGAACACATATCAAAGAGCTTCATAGGAACAAAGAAAGAACAAATAGAAAGAGACAACAAGTCAAGTCAAGTATGAACAAAGAAGAAGAAAGGTGAAGCAGAGAAGAAGTGTAGAACATAGAAGAAGTGGCAAGAATTGATATATCTGTATTGTTTGTTATTCAATCATGTATTTATAATCAGGGAAGTAGGGTGGTGCTAGGGAGGATTGTAGTCCTCTGTTATTCAAGTTGGTGCTTGAATACTGGAAGTTGAAGCTTTCATCTAGTTGTGGCTAGAAAACAGGGTGGTAGGGTGGTGCTTGGGAAAACATAGAGTTTTATGTATGCAAGTTGGTGCTTGTATAAGTGGAAGTAGGTGCTTCCATCCAGTTGGTGCTGGAACACTCAGCGAGTTGGTGCTTCCTTTTAGTGGGTGCTAGAGAAACCAGAAAGTTGGTGCTCTCGGCAAGTTGCAGCTTGTAAAACTGAGGTGGTAGCCTCATTTTGAGTTGGTTCTCAAAGATAGATGATGTACAGAACTTAAAAGACTTCCTATCATTCAAAGAAGAAGAGGTTTTCTCCCTTTATGGGTTTCCTCATGAAAATCTGTCTCTGTGTATATCTTATGTGTGACTGATGTTCATTATTTATGTTGTTAATATCTTGTATAATATTGATGATCACATGGAAGAGATTAAAAATGGTTTGAATAGTCATAAAAATTTTAAGAAAAGTAACAATTGATTCACCACCCCCCCCCTATCAGTTGTCTTAGTAATTTCAACAAACAAGTGACCAAGATGTTCCCATCAAATGATCAAAATCCAAGGAGCGAAGAAGTTCCATGAAATTGTACATCAACAAGTCCATAAATATCTCTAAAAGTAAACTCCACCAATGTGATGAAAATCACAATGTGGAACCTCATACAATATGAGGTGTAACAAGATCTAAGGTAAATTTGGGTGTAATTTGAGGGATTCCTCTCACCAAACTAGATGTCAGAAAATTGGATAATGGTCACTTTGTTGATCACTGCACCTAAGGATTTTCCCTCAGAGTGTACTAAAATGAAACTTATTGAGCTTGGCAAGCCATTTGGTAAAATTGTGAACACAAAAGTGAATGTTGGAGCTAATTACAACCAACGTTTTGTTGAATTTGTAAGTGTTTCCTTGATTATAGATTCTCTTTTTGTTTGTATAATTTTGTCTTTACCATGGAATTGAGGCATTCATTGAATTATTAACTTTGTCTAAAATGGAAGCTCTCATAAGTCTATTTGGAAACCATGCCTTAAAAATTTTAGAAAAAAAATACCCACTCAGACATGGACTTCCATGAGGTCATGAAATGAGTTATTTTAATGAGATTATATATCATTACCATTAATCAAGTGATTATAATTTTGAGACATGTTCTGCCCCACCGAATGCAGAGTAGTGGTATGCAGACTTGGTGTTATAGAAGAGTACCTCTATGTGGTATTATATAATTTTGCTAAATTACCCTTCCCTCATACATAAACTTGCATAATTGAGTATATGATATGTTGAGACACTACTTCCATATAAATCCACGATCAATGGTTACGTAAATTTCTCTTAGGCAATGCAAAGGTCTCTCTCTCTCTCTCTCTCTCTCTCTAGCACTATCTTCCACTCAAAGAGACCTTATTTAGACTTTAAGTCTATCTTCAACACATCATTTTACTCCATTAGCACATGGTGATACCCTAACTTCATATCAATGTTACTAATAAACATGGGGCACTTGATTCGATTGAGAAGATTATCAATCTAGAAGATTAGATATTAGTTATTGACTCTGATTTTGTCTAGGGATCTATAATAAGTCACGATGCCTGATTTTTCTTCTAAAGTGACATAATCAATCTCTCACAAAGTGAACTATGAAAAAACATGGAATATTCGTGTGGGTTTTAATGAAAAACATGTGCAATATATGTTCTTGATATTTTTTATTATAAGAAATTGTATTTCCTCATGACATATAGGAATATTTTCCTAAATAGTAACAATTTCTCTTGGTTTTGATTATATTTGTGATTCCTTAGAGGTGTATTTGAATCAAGCCATTTCATTGGTTTCATATTATGCTTGATCATCTGAGATAGCTAAAGTATGGGGTGAAATTGTCTACTTTCAAATCTCTATTAACATACTATAATCATTCCTCTTAGTTTTGATTATAGTTTTGATTCCTTAGAGGTTAATTTGAATCAAGCCATTTCAATGGTTTCATATTATTCTTCATCATCTGAGCCAACTCAGGTAGTGATAAATTTGTCTACCTTCAATGCTACAATAGACAAGAAATTGTCAACAACAAGAAAACTAGGTATGTTTCCATTTCTATTGGTGACATTTGAGGCACTAGAGGCTAGTGATGTCCACAATGATGTTCTTGTTTAGTAATTCTCTAAAACTTTCCTTTACTTTTATTTAACGGTCATAAAAATATATATTACTTAGTTTTTTTCGGCGTTCCCTTTCCCCTGTTTTGTAAGTATGCTAGTTATATTTTGTTCACAATTATAGTTTCATGTTAAATATTTAGTAAATGTTTTCAAGAGATTTGATTAATTTCTTATAATCCACAATATTTGTAAATATGTTTTTTCCTGAATCCGTGTGCCATTCATATTTTTGTTGAAATTAACTAGTCAATTATTAGTTAAAAAATAGCCATTATACCTCTATGTCAACATGAGACCGTCATTTATTATTCACAATAATGAAATTCAACCAAAGAAAATAATTCTCAAGTACATGTAAAGCATTGAGTTGGAGAAGAAGAATTATTACAAGGAAACTAAAGTTCGACTCACAATATAGAGTGAATCCTAATGTGTGGGTTAATGTTGTGGATGTTAGCTTCATTCATTCATTTTTTTTTAAACACCTACAGGTCGTCAGTATTCCGATGTCTATAAAATCACTCCCGTGGTGTCAAATTCATTGATATATAGCATACCCATTGGTTAATCGACGTTACCCTCCATCAATCTTCCGACATCTATAGCGTCGCTCCCACAACGTTCACATTGCAAGAGAGATTGCATACACGTCGGAATAATGACGTTAACGGTCGTCGTTATTGCGACGTCCTGAGCATCGCAGTAGCAATGTCTATATGGGGTTTGGACAGTGAATTCTAAGACGACACATGTCCGCATCAAATGTCGCAACATAGAAGATATCTATGGCATCGGAAAAGCGATGCCATGTGAAACGACATTTGAGGGGGTCCGTTGTTTTTTTTTTCTCCCGACAATATAAAGTGGCAATTGATATGAACGCGCCATCGAAATTTTACCCAAATGTACTAGTGTATATCAAATGCTATTATATTGGAAATACTTTTTCTCTTGTTGTTCCTGTTTCAGGCAGGTTACTCTATGTATTCCAGAAAAGTCACCACATAAAGTAATACTTGAAAGGACTCAAAGGGAGTCAATGATCAAGAATAATAAAGGTTTCATGACACTTTGTAGGATGCATAGGGGCATGCAGCATATGGAATCGTGGTTCGAGGATTCTCTCAGTTAGAGGGAGTTGATGGAATAATTCAAAAAGAAGGGTCTTGTAGGCTTCGTGATGAGTTGTAGGCCTTGTTCTGAGTTGTAGGCTTCATGTTGAATTGTAGGCCTTGTGTCGAGTTGTATGCTTCATGCCGAGTTGTAGGATTCATGACGAGTTGTATTCCTTGTGTTGAGTTGTGGGCTTCATGCCAAGTTGTAGGCCTTGTGTCGAGTTGTAGGCTTCATGCCAAGTTATAGGTCTTATGCCGAGTTGTAGGATCCATGCCAAGTTGTAGGCTTCATAGCAAGTTGTAGGCCTTGTGCTGAGTTGTAGGATTTATTACAAGTTGTAGACTAATCTAGTGAAATGGTCTGGTATGTTGAGTTATTGATACTCCAGTGAGACAGTCTGGTACGCTAGTGGCATAGTTGAGAACCTGTATGGTTGTGATGGTGTTGCTCGTAATATGATCTGGGTGATCATGAGATAGCCTATGTATCTCTGGTGATGCTACTTTTTTGTAAGACCATGTAGGTATTTCCAATGCCATGTGATATGGATGGATAATGATGATACTCATGACATGGGTGAACACATCATTCAGGTGTATCTCATGACAATGATGGTGACACACACTATGAGGTGTGGCTCTAGTTTTCTCTAGAGGGTTGTGTCCCCTAGATGATATTGACAGGTCCACATGGGTGTAGCCATGTCTGACGTAATCATACTACCAGTAGCATGGTATGTGTAACCATGATGAGAGGATCATGGCATAATGAGAAAGGATAATAATACCACAAGGGAACATCATGGTTAAATACCTCCCTATCTAAGAGGGAATGTTGATGTTTTGGTAGTTGCGGGAGGTATTAACCTCCATGGATAAACCTTTGACTAGAATAGAATATTTCAGAATCAAGAGAAAACCTAAACAAATGTGTGAAAACCCTGGAAGACAAGTCGACTCAGCAGAATAAGTAATATTGAAGTTTTATATGCAGAAAAGGAAAGGTCAACCCTTCTTGAAGAGACACTTGTTCACCTGGATAGATTAGTATAAATAGAAGGCGCTTTAGCTCATTCGGAAATACACACACTCACTAAGTTGGTGCGGATATCTAAGAAGTGAAATAGCAACAGAAGTGGTGAGCAAGTCTGGAAGAGGAGAAGCAATAGCTACAGTGGTGCAACACACTTTGTTTATCCTTTTTTATAATCTTACTTGTGCGCTACCTTGGTGAAGGTGCACTCTCTTGGTTTATCTGTTGGTTCTAGTGTGGCTTCCCAGAATCATTCTATCTAGCAAAGGTTAAGATGCTCAAGGGTGGCTTTGTGCCTATGGTTGGGTGAAAATGGTGTAGCATTGTATATGGTGAAACGAGAACAATATTCTAACAGGTTATGCACCCACACCACCTTCATAATAGTCTAACCACTAGAACTTAGATCCACAACTCTCTGTCAATACCATTGTACCACAATTGTAGTTGCAGCTAGGGTTTCTGATCTTGTAGCAACGACAAACCCAAAACTGATTTTTTGGACACTTTAAGGGAAGCATTTTTCATAATTCTTGAATATCCTAGTGCACCCTAACCCAACGCATCGCCTAGTGCCCTTAGCCATAAAAAAATGTCAAAGCTGATTTTTTGGGTCAATTTCAATGTTTGATTGGTCAAAGTCAAAATACTAGTCAAGGTCAAAGTTAAAGACAATCATGACTTCCTCCATAAAATCAGAGTGGCGCAGTAGAAGCATGGTCTCTTGGTAGAGAATGGAAGACAAGGATTGAAATCATCATTGCAAAAAACAAAGGGAAAAATTATGGAACCATAGACTGAAGAGCAAGCGTCAAAGAAAGAAGAGTTTGATTTTTGGAGCTTCCAAGAACATGAACGTGGAGTAGGAGAAACAATAAAAAGCAACTATGATAGATCTAAATCTATGGAAAGAGAAGGGAGCTTTGTCCAAGAAGAAATCGACGTAGAGCCATAAATATATCAGATCTAATACATTTAGAGGAACAACACCGGGGATGAT
This sequence comes from Picea engelmannii, assembly GCA_009831015.1. Classification (NCBI taxonomy): domain Eukaryota; kingdom Viridiplantae; phylum Streptophyta; class Pinopsida; order Pinales; family Pinaceae; genus Picea; species Picea engelmannii. The sequence continues at coordinate 183,215 of ML795862.1, forward strand.
TTTAAGGATGGAAATTTATTTTAAAATGTAGAAACCTTGGTGAATCTTACTAATCCTTTATATGCCAACTATAAATATTTGGCGATATCTTTGTAAAAATATTCAAATTTCTAAGGATTTTATATAGTTTTTATAATTTTTTGGCGATTTTTAAGGTAAAATAATTTTATCCTATAAAATTTGGGCGAATCATTTTTAAAATAGCGAATCTCAATTTTGGAAAAACCATGGAAAATTAGCCCATGAGCGAAATTTAGCCCCTAAAATCATCTATGAACAACACACTCTCCAGGTTGGAAAGAATACATGTCTCAGAAGAAAAGCAACTCAAGTTGAACAATAACCAGACTCCAAATTTGCATATTAGGTTTGATATTTTTATTTTTTCTTAAGTAATGCAATCCTTTAGATTTTATTAATGCTAGGAACAAATGAATATTTAGTAGCATGTACTATTAATATGAATGCTTATTGTACTTAATTGCAATATCAACTAACATCTCCTCTAGGATATATTTCTTGTTCTTGTTCTTAGGAAGGAGACCTTGGTAATGCTATAATGAATTACCATGAAATTGATATGTTCTTATATAAAATGCTATTATATTGGAAATACTTTTTCTCTTGTTGTTACTGTTTTGGGAAGGTTATCCTACATATTCTAGGAAATTTACCACAGAAAGAAAGACTTGAAAGGACTCAGAGGGAGTCAGTGATAAGGAAGAAGCAAGGTTTCGTGACACTTTGCAGGATGTATAGGGCCATGCAGTAGATGGAAGAGTGGTTCAAGGATTCTCTCAGTTAGAGGGAGTTGATGGAATAATTTGAAAAGAAGGATCTTGTAGGCTTCGTGCCAAGTTGTAGGCCATGTGTCGAGTTGTAGGCTTCATGCCGAGTTGTAGGATTCATGTCGATTTGTAGGCCTTATGCCAAGTTGTAGGCCTTGTGCCAAGTTGTAGGCTTCATGCTGAGTTCTAGTCCTTGTGAAGAATTGTAGGCTTCATGCCGAGTTGTAGTCCTTGTGTCGATTTGTAGGCTTCATTCCAAGTTGTAGGATTCATGTTGAGTTGTATGCCTTATGTCAAGTTGTAAGATTCATGTAGAGTTGTAGGATGCATGCCGAGTTGTAGGCCTTGTGACGAGTTGTAGGATTTATGCCAATATGTAGGTTACTCCAATGAGATGGTTTGGTATTTCGAGTTTTCTACACTAGCGAAATAGTCTGGTACATTAGTGCCATAGTCAAGAACCTGTATGGTTGTGATGTTGTTGCTCGTAATATGATCTGGGTTATCATGAGATAACATGTGTAGCTCTGGTGATGCTACCGGTATGCAATACCATGTAGATCTTTCCCATGCCATGTGATATGGATGAATAATGATGATAGTAATGATGATACTCACGACATGTCTGTATCCATGAGTGAGAATGTCATATGGGTGTAGCCCATAATGATGGTGGTGACAAACACTACGAGTTGTAGCTCTAGTGTTCCCTAGCAGGTTGTGGCCCCTAGACGAGATTGACAGGTCCACATGGGTGTAGCCATGTGTGGTGTAATCATACTACCAGTATCATGGTCTACATAACCATGATGAGAGGATCATGGCATAGTGAAAAAGGATATGAAGACCAGAAGGGAACATCATGGTTAAATACCTCCCTAGCTAAGAGGGAATGTTGAGGTTTGGTATATGTGGGAGGTATTAAACTCCATGGATAAACCTTCGAATAGAATAGAATATTCCAGAAGAAATAGAAAACCTAAAAAGATGTGTGAAAACATTGGAAGACAAGTCATCTTAGAAGAATAAGTAATATTGAAGTATTATATGCAGAAAAGGACATGTCGACCCTTCTTGAAGAGACACATGTTCACCTGACCATATTAGTATAAATAGAAGATGATTTATATCATTTGGAAAAACACACACTCACCCCATTGGTGTGCATATCTTATAAGTGCAGTAGCAGCAGAAGTAGTACATAAGTATGTAAGAGGAGCAACAACAGTTGCAGTGGTGCAGCACAATCTTGTTCATCCTTGTTGGGACTCCTACTTTTGCGCTACCTTGGAGAAGGTGCACTCTCTTGGTTTATCTTTTGGTTCACGTGTGGCTTCCCGGAACCATTCTAGCTACGAAAGGTTAAGGTCCTCTAGGTGGCTTTGTGCCTATGGTTGGGTGACAATGGTGTAGAAATATATATGGTGAAACGAGAACAATATTCTAATAGGTTATGGGCTGAAATGACCTTTGGAATAGTCTAACCACTGGAAGGTATATCCACAACTCTCTGTCAAGCTTGTTGTTGCACAATTGGGATTGCAGCTAGGCTTTCTGATCTTACAACAACAACAAACCCTAACCTAATTGATTGGGAACTTTAAGGGAAGTGTTTGGCATAATTATTGGATATACTAGTGTGCCCTAACCCAATGCATCTCATGCTACTCTAAACCATACAAAAATATCAAAGTTGAATTTTTGGGTCAAAGTTAACTTTTTTACTGTTCAGTGTAAAAAGACTAATCAAGTTCAAAGTCAAAGATAGTCATGATTTCCTCCATAAAATCAGAGTGGCGCAGCAGAAGCATCATCTCTTGGTAGAGCATAGAAGACAAGGATTGACATCATCCTTTCAAAGAACAAAGGGAAAAATTATGGAACCGCAGGCTGAAGAGAAGACATCAAAGGATGAAGAGTTTGATTTTTGGCGATTTCAAGCACTTGAACGTGGAGTAGGAGAAACAATAAAAAGAAAAATTTTCATATCTAAATCTATATAAAGAGAAGGTATCTTTGTCCAAGAAGGAATCGTAGATCCAAAAAGATCTCAGATATAATACATTCAGAGGAACAACAGACTCTCCAGGATGGAAAGAATACTTGTCTTAGAAGAAAGGTAACTCAAGTGGAACAATAGCTAGACTCCAAGTTTGCATATCAGGTTTGATATTTTTATTGTTTCTTAAGTATTGCAATCCTTTAGATTTTATTGATGCTAGGAACAAATGAATACTTGGTAGCATGTATTATTAATATAAATGCTTATTGTACTTAATTGCAATATGAACTAAAATCTCCTCTAGGAGATATTTCTTGTTCTTGTTCTTGTTCTTAGGTAGGAGACCTTGGTAATTTTATAATGAATTACCATGAAATTGATGTGTTCTTATATAAATTGATATTATATTGGAAATACTTTTTCTCTTGTTGTTCTTGTTTTGAGCAGGTTATCCTATGTATTCCAGGAAAGTTACCACAAAAACCAATACTTGAAAGGACTCAGAGGGAGTCAAACTTCAGATGGAGTCAGTGGTTAGAAAGAAGCAAGGTTTTATGACACTTTGAAGGATGCATAGGGGAATGAAATAGATGGAAGCATGGTTCGAGGATTCTATCAGTTAGAGGGAGTTGATGGAAGAATTCGAAAAGAAGGATCTTGTAGGCTTCATGTCGAGTTGTAGGGATTGTGTTTGTTGGTTTTACATCATATAATATATAATCGATATTTTTATTACAATGATGAGTGTTTCATATATATAGGTAACATAAGGTGACCATCCATTAAAGGATGTGTCCCTTGAATAATCAATAACTATTTGTTATTATCATTTACTTATTATATAATATATATAATAATCAATAATAATTATATTACTAATTATTATCTTTAGAGAATGTCTTCCTGATGTTCTCCAAACATCAACACTCCCTCTCAATGAGGGAGACATTCTGCAACATGCCACTCTTGTCTTTGAAGTATACAAACTTCACCCTAGACTCATGACACTTGTATGTCATTCTTTGGAGACATCTCTCTCCCAACTAAACCAATTAACTCTCTCTAAAATTAGGTTCACTTTGGGTTCGTATGTAATATCATATAGCATCTTGAGTCTTTAACATTCCTTGTCAAATCACCATGACTAGGACAAAGACTACACCAGGATATTTCACCACAGGCACACACCTATGAGTGAATGTCATTTTGATGTTAACTAACACGTGGAAAGCACTTCAAGCACCTCAAGTCCATATTATTCCTTGCCATGATCAAGGAAGGACTACATCTGGGCCCATTTATAACAAGTGCACCTTTGTGATAAATGTATCTTATCTCCCTTGGTCTGTAGCCCAATCTAGGAGAAGTTTTTCCTGATGCTGAAACATCAACACTCCCTCTTAGCTAGGGAGGTATCTTTCCATAGTAGTACACACCTACTTTCAAGAGACATGCAGTCTCTGCCAATGGTACAAAACCACCATAGTAGAAAAACATTTTTCACACATGGCACTCCCATGTGGACTTATAGAGGCTTCTCCCTCTAGGAACACTTAGGGTCAATTCCCGATAGTGTGAGACATCAAGGGTCAACTCCCTCGACATGCCCTCATGTTCTCTCCACATGAGACGTTGGGTTATAAGCCCAAATTCACTTATTCCTTCTCAAATAAGTGTTCCACTTATCCCTTCTCGGATAAGTGTCCTCACAGATCAACTCAACTCAATTCATAGATGAGTATGATCTGGAGACAGTTTGTCACACATGGCACTCCATGTGGACTTCTAAAGGCTACACCCTCTAGAAACACTAGGGTCAACTCCCATAGTGTATGGCGTCAAGGGTAAACTCCCTTGAAATGTCCTCATGTGCTCTCCACATGGGACATTGGGTTATAATCCCAACCACACTTATCCCTTCTCGGATAAGTGCCCCACTTATCCCTTCTTGGATAATTGTCATCACAGATCAAATCAACTCAGTCACATAGTAGTACGATCTGGAGAATGTCTCAAGAAGATGCAAACATCAAAACTCCCTCTCAGCGAGGGAGGCATTCTCTGCCATGCCAAGTCTATCATGGAAATACTTGAACTTTGTCTTGGTTTGGTAAGAACATCAGCAACCTGCTCATTTGTAGGAAGGTACTGCACTAATACTTCCTTCCTCTACACCATGTCTCGAATGTAATGGTACTTGATCTCAATGTAGTTCAATTTGTCATGAAACACTAGATTATCAAAGATCTTCACACAACTTTGGTTACCGTAATGAATAATGGTGGAATCTGGCACATGTTCAGATAGATCTACAAGGAGCTTATGAAGCCACACTGCTTCACGGATTGTCATACTTAATGCACTATACTCTGCTTCTGTTGTGCTCAAATCCATAGAAGTTTGTTTCCTACTACACCAGGAAACCATGGAAGATAACAAAGTGAAGCAACACCTGAAGATGCTCTTTCTTTCCACTGCACTCCCTTCCCAATCAGAGTCAATATATTTCTGCCATATCATATCAATACTGGAAGTATATCTCAGACCATGTCGAACTGTGCCTCACAAGTATCTCAACACATGATTCATAGCAATCTAGTGTGTCTATCTCAACTGACTTATAAATTGGCTAAGTGCACTCACTGCATAGCAAGTATTTGGTCTGGTGTTAACCAAATACATCAGTTATCCAACCAACTGTCTATATAGAGTTGGATCAATTTTGTCATAATTGGAAGAAGACACACTTAGTTTCTTCAGATTCGTCATCATTGGTGTAGTCACGGGCTTAAAGTTCAGTATCTCAAACTTCTTGAATATATCAACTGTGTACTTTCCCTGACTCAAGAAGATCTCATCAGTTCTCTGCCACACCTCTAGTCCCAAGAAGTAGTGCATCATACCAAGTCCCTTCATCTCGAAATCAGAGGCCAACACATACTTGCATTCAATAATAAGGCTCTCTGTACCGATGAGGAATAAATCATCAACGTAGAGGACTAAAATCAGGGACTCACCATTAATAGTCATGTAGTACATGCTAGAATTGACAACACTTTTGCTGAAGCCCAAACTCATCAGGTGTCCATCAATCCTCGCATACCAAGCTTGAGGTGCCTGCTTGAGTCCATACAGGGCATTCTTAAACCTACACACATGAGACTTCTTCTCATGTATGATGAAACCATCTGGTTGCTCGATGTATACTTCTTCCTTAATCTCTCCATTGAGAAAGGTTTTATTTACATCCATATGATGTACTCTCTAAATCATGGATGTTGTAGGGGAAATAATCATCTGGATAGAAGTGTATCGAGCAAGAGGAGGAGATGTCTCCTCATGATCTATTCCCTCCACCTGAGAGAATCCTCTAGCAAAAAATCTCATTTTGTGCCTCTCGATGCTCCCATCAACTGTGTGTTTGAAATTGTAGATCCATTTGGAAGTCACTGCAAACTTCCCCTCAGGTATCAGAACAATATCCCACACATCATTCTTCATGATAGACTAATACTCCTCCATCATGGCATCTCTCCATACCGGATGACTAGATGCCTCTTCATAATAGGAATATCAGAACCAATGATGTGGCTCATAGTTGTGGCATAACACAAATATCTCTAAGGTCTCTTAATCTCTTTGAAGGTACCACGAGGAGCTACATGTCTTTCTGCCTCCTGCAAAGTCTGACGAGTCCATGTAGGTCTCTTTTGACCTACTACAATATCTTTGGGAGCATCAACTGGAGGGGGAGAAGGAACCATCTCTTCTTGTTTCTCACCATCAATATCCATGTGAGATCCTCTAGATATCATGAAGGCTACCTCATCCTCAAAGGTAACATCTATGCTCACCTCAATCTGTCTCTGACCAAGGATGTAGATCCAATATGCCTTCGAAGACTCATTGTACCCCACAAATGCACCCTTTCTTCCTGAAGGATTTAGCTTGGTCCTTTTCTCCTTGGAAACATGAATGTATACAGGACACCCAGATCTCCTGAAGTGTTCAACCTTAGGCTTCACCCATGAACTGTGTCCATACTAGACATATCGTGGTTCCCTCATGGAACCACTATCTAAGCCATATTGAGGTTCCCTCATGGAATCAATGTTTCATAAGACATATCAAGTTTTCCTTGTGAAACCAATGTCTCACAAGACATATCGAGGTTTCCTCATAAAATGAATGTCTTGGTTCCTTCATCTGGCCGTCTGAGGCATGTCAGTATGAATTCTACATTCCCCCTACTAGTCTACACAAGACCCTCTGGGGAGACTGTCTCATGGTGTTGCCTCAAACATCTCTTTAATATCTTCCGCTGTAAATTTAGTCAATAATTCCTTTGGGGGTCATCAACCGATTGTGATCGGTCCAAGATCCGTTGGATTTCTAACAATACCTTCTCTTCTACATCTGGGTGTTGGAGGAGAAGCCAAAAGAACCAGGAGAGCACAACAAAAGTAGTGTCCCACCCTACTAGGACAAAGTTCATACACATATCTCAAACCTCTTTATCAGACATAACACCATGCCCATCATCTTTGAAATGTGTTTCCATCACAATAGACAACATGTCAACCCACTCACAACTCGTGCCACTTGCCAATTCCTACCATCTTTGTAGAATTGTTTTTTCAACAAAATTGTTAATGATTTGTACAGGCACTTTGAGCTTTCCATTACGATGCCTAGAAACCTCATTGTCTTCCATATAGGGTGAGGCATCATGAACTGATAGGCGGTGGCTTCAATCGCTTGGTGAAACGCTCTCTCAACCTCAATATCTCCCAAGCCAGGATAGAGGCAACTCACATCCACTCCAAAAACAACGATTCAAATGCCATTGAATTCCAAATGGACGATGACATCTTGAATGTATACAGCTGAGGCGCTTCGAGATGTGTGTTCCAATACAACCACAAGCCTCGAGTTCTATTATTATTTGTTCCATGGAATATAGCTCGAGTTATTTCTTCTTGCTTTGTTACCGCTTATGTTATCTTCATTGAGTGGATTGAGAACTGAATTTCCCCATTGGCTAATTCTGAATATAATTCTCGGACACCAGAATGGAGTTCACCTCATATTCTAGTTTGTTTTAGTTATTCGAAGGGCCATGTTTGGAACCCTTCTCATTATATTCCCACTTCAAACTCCGACTTTTCGATGGATGGATATAATAGCAATGTAAATTTTACAAAGCTTTTTAGAGAGATTTTAGAGGGGGTCTATCATAGATGCGGGCGGATCTATTCCTCAATTGAATACCACCCATTATGAAAACACGCGGTGGCTGGATATCCCAACACCGGATTCACCTTGGTCGATAATACCGCCTAGATTTAGTCCCATCACCTTGCTGGACTCTCCCACTGCTTCTGAGATATATGGATGATTTTCTGGGCCTCCCGTGAGGGAGTCAGCCCAGTCCTGCTCTGATACCATGTTGGTTTTACATCATATAAGATATAATCGATATTTTTATTACAATGATGAGTGTTCCATATATATAGGGAACATAAGGTGACCATCCATGAAAGGATGGGTCCCTTGAATAATCAATAACTATTTGTTATTATCATTTACTTATTATATAATATATATAATAATCAATAATGATTATATTATTAATTATTATCTTTAGAGAATGTCTTCCCGATGTTGTCCAAACATCAATAGTGTTGAGTTTTAGGATCCATGTTGAGTTGTAGGCTTCATGCTAAGTTGTAGGCCTTGTGTCGAGTTGTAGGCTTCATGCCACGTTGTAGGATTCATGTCAAGTTGTAGGCCTTGTGACCAGTTTTAGGATTAATTCCAAGTTGTAGGCTACTCCAATGAGATGGCATGGTATGTCAAGTTGTTGCTACACCATGGAGACAGTCTGGTACACTAGTGGAATAGTTGAGAACCTGTATGGATGTGATGGTGTTTCTCATAATATGATCTGGGTGATCATGAAATATATTTTGTAGCTTTGGTGATGCTACCGATATACAATACCATGTAGGTCTCACCCATGCCATGTAAGATGGATGGATATCGATGATAGTAATGATCATACTCATGACATGGGTGTAGCCATGGGTGAGCATGTCATGCAGGTGTATCCCATGACGATGATGGTGACACGCACTATGAGGTGTAGCTCTAGTGTTCTCTAGTGGGTTGTGTCCCCTAGAAGAGATTGGAAGGTCCAAATGGGTGTAGCCATGTCTGACGTAATCATACTACCAGTAGCATGGTTTGTGTAACCATGACGAGAGGATCATGGCATAGTGAGCAAGGCTATGAAGACTAGAAGGGAACATCATGGTTAAATGCCTCCCTAGCTAAGAGGTAATGTTTATGTTTCGGTAAATGCATGAGGTATTAACCTCCATGGATAAACCTTTGACTATAATAGAATATTCCATAAGCAAGAGAAAACCTAAACATATGTGTGAAAAACCTGGAAGACAAGTCAGCTCAGCAAAATAAGTAATATTGAAGTATTAAATGCAAAAAATGACAGACCGACCCTTCTTAAAGAGACACATGTTCACTTGGCAAAATTAGCATAAATAGAAGGAACTTTTCTCATTTGGAAAAACACACACTCACTTAGTTGGTGTGCATATCTTAGAATTGCAGTAGTAGCAGAAGTAGTGTGCAATTCTAGAAGAGGAGCAACAACAGCTGCAATGGTGCAACACACTCTTGTTCATCCTTTTTGGTACTCTTACTTGTGCGCTACCTTGGAGAAGGTGTGCTCTATTGGTTTGTATGTTTTTTCTAGTGTTGCATCCTAGAATCATTCTATCTAGCAAAGGTTAAGGTGCTTGGGGTTGAATTTGTGCCTATGGTTGGATGACAATTGTGTAGCATTGTCTATGGAAAAACGAGCACAATATTCTAACAATTTATGGGCCCACAAAACCTTTGGAACACTCTAACCAGTGGAAGGTAGATCCTCAACTCTCTGTCAAGCTCGTTGTAGCATAATTGTAGTTGCAACTAGGGTTTTTGATCTTGCAACAACAACAAACCATAACCTGATTTTTTGGGAACTTCAAGGGAAGCGTTTGGAAGAATTATTAGATATCCTAGTGTGCCCTAACCCAATGCATCTCCTGGTACCCTCAACCATAAAAAAATATCAAAGTTGATTTTTTGGGTCAAAGTCAAAATACTAGTCAAGGTCAAAGTTAAAGACAGTCATGACTTCCTCCATAAAATCAGAGTGCCACAGCAGAAGCATGGTCTCTTGGTAGAGCATGGAAGACAAGGATTGACATCATCCTTGCAAATAACAAAGAGAAAAATTATGGAACCACAGACTGAAGAAAAGGCATCGAAGGATTAAGAGTTTGATTTTTGGAGCTTCCAAGCACATGAACGTGGAGTAGGAGAAACAATAAAAAACAAATACTGCAGATCTAAATCTCTAGAAAGAGAAGGGATCTTTGTCCAAGAAGAAATTGTAGAGCCAGAAAGATCTCAGATCTAATACATTCACAGGAACAACACACTCTCCATTTTGGAAAGAATACTTGTCTTAGAAGAAAAGAAACTCAAGTAGAAGAATAGCTAGACTCTAGGTTTTCATATCAGGTTCAATATTTTTATTGTTTCTTAAGTATTGCAATCCTTTAGATTTTATTAGTTCTAGGAACAAATGAATACTTAGTAGCATGTACTATTAATATAAATTCTTATTGTACTTAATTGCAATATGAACTAACATCTCCTCTAGGAGATATTTCTTGTTCTTGTTCTCAGGAAGGACACCTTGGTAATGTTATAATGAATTTCCATGAAATTGATATGTTCTTATATAAAATGATATTGTATTGGAAATACTTTTTCTCTTGTTGTTCCTCTTTCATGGAGGTTATCCTACGTATTCTAGGAAAGTTACCACATAAAGAAATACTTGAAAGGACTCAGAGGGAGTCAGTGATCAGGAAGAAGTAATGTTTCGTGATGCTTTGTAGGATGCATAGGGCCATGCAGTAGATGGAAGCATGGTTCAAGGATTGTCTCAGTTATAGGGAGTTGATGGAAAAATTTGAAAAGAAGGATCCTGTAGGCTTTGTGCTGAGTTGTAGGCCTTGTGTCGATTTGTAGGATTCATGCTGAGTTGTAGGCTTCATGTCAAGTTGTAGGCCTTGTGCTAAGTTGTAGGCTTCATGCCAAGTTGTACGCTTCATGCCTAGTTGTAGGCCTTGTGCTAATTTGTAGGCTTCATGCCTAGTTGTAGGCCTTGTGCTGAGTTGTAGGCTTCATGCCGAGTTGTAGGCTTCATGTCGTGTTGTAGGCCTTATGCCGATTTGTAGGCTTCATGTCGAGTTGTAGGCCTTGTGTCGAGTTGTAGGACTTATGTCGAGCTATAGACTACTCCAGTGAGATGGTCTGGTATGTCGAGTTATTGCTACAATAGTGAGACAGTCTGGTATGCCAGTGGCATAGTCGAGAACCTGTATGACTGTGGTGATGTTTCTCGTAATATGATGTGTGTGATCATGAGATAACATATGTAGCTATGATGATGCTACTAGTCAGAAAGACCATGTAGGTATTTCCCATGCCATGTGAGATGGATGGATAATGATGATATTAATGATTATACTCACGACATGGGTGTAGCCATGGGGGAGCACGTCATGCGTGTGTATCCCATTAAGTTGATGGTGACACACACTATGAGGTGTAGCTATAGTGTTCTTTAGAGGGTTGTTCCCCCTAGATGAGATTGACAGGTCCACATAGGTGTATCCATGTGTAACGTAATCATACTGCCAATATGATGGTCTACATAACCATGACGAGAGGATCATGGCATAGCGAGCAAGGCTACGAAGACTAGAAGGGAACATCATGGTTAAATACATCCCTAGCTAAGAGGGAATGTTGATGTTTTGGTAGTTGCGGGAGGTATTAACCTCCATGGATAAACCTTTGACTAGAACATAATATTTCAAAAGCAAGAGAAAACCTAAACAGATGTGTGAAAACCATGGAAGACAAGTCGGTTCAACAAAATAAGTAATATTGAAGTATTATATGCACAAAAGGACAGGTCGACCCTTCTTGAAGAGACACTAGTGCACCTGGCCAAATTAGTATAAATAGAAGGTGTTGTAGCTCATATGGAAAAAAACACACTCACTCAGTTGGTGCACATATATTAGAAGTTCAATTGCAGCAGAAGTAGTGTGCAAGTCTAGAAGAGGAGCGACAAAAATTGCAGTGGTACAACACACTCTTGTTAAACATTTTTGGTAATCTTACTTGTGTTATACCTTGGAGAAGGTGTGCTCTCTTGGTTTATCTGTTTGTTCTAGTGTGGCTTCCCAGAATCATTTTTTCTAGCAAAGGTTAAGGTGCTTGGGGTGGCTTTATGCCTATGGTTGGGTGACAATGGTGTAGCATTGTCTATGGTGAAACGAGCACACTATTCTAATAGGTTATGGGCCCACACCACATTCAAAACAATATAACCACTCGAAGGTACATCTGAAGCTCTTTGTCAAACTCGTTGTAGCACAATTGAAGTTGCAACTAAGGTTTTTAACCTTGCAGCAACAATAAACCCTAACTTGATTGTTCGAGCACTTTAAGGGAAGTGTTCGGAATAATTCTTGGATATCCTCGTGTGCCCTAACCCAGAGTATATCCTGGTGCCCTCAACCATAGAAAATATCATATTTGAATTTTTGGGTCAAAGATAACATTTGACTGGTCAAAGTAAAAATACTAGTCAAGGTCAAAGTCAAAGACAATCATGACTTCCTCCATAAAATCAGAGAGGCACAGAAGAAGCATGGTCTCTTGGTATAGCATGGAATACAAGGATTGACGTCATCCTTGCAAAGAACAAAAGGGAAAAATTATGGAACCATAGATTGAAGAGCATGCATTAAAGGATGAAGGGTTTGATTTTTGGAGCTTCCAATCAAATGAACGTGGAGTAGGAGAAACAATAAAAAGAAACTATTGTAGATCTAAATATCTAGAAAGAGAAGGGATATTTGTCCACAAAGCAATCGTAGAGACAAAAATATCTCAGATCTAATACATTCAAAGGAAAAACACACTCTCCAGGTTGGAAAGAGTACTTGTCTTAGAAGAAAAGAAACCCAATTAGAACAATAGCTAGACTCCAGGTTTGCATATTAGGCTTGATGTTTTTATTGTTGCGTAAGTATTCCAATCCTTTAGATTTTATTAATACTAGGAAAAAAATGAATACTTAGTAGCATGTACTATTAATATAAATGCTTATTGTACTTAATTGTAATATGAATTAATATCTCCTCTAGGGGATAGTTCTTGTTCTTGCTCTCAGGAATGACACATTGGTAATGCTATAATGAATTACCATGAAATTGATATGTTCTTATATAAAATTATATTATATTGGAAATGCGTTTTCTCTTGTTGTTCCTGTTTCGGGCAAGTTATCCTATGTATTTCACGAAAGTTACCACATAAAGAAATACTTGAAAGGACTCAGAGGGAGTCAAAATTTAGAGGGAGTCAGTGATCAGAAAGAAGCAAGGTTTTGTGACACTTTGCAGGATGCATAGGGGCATGCAGAAGATGGAAGCATGGTCCGAGGATTCTCTTAGTTAGAGGGAATTGATGGAAGAATTCGAAAAGAAGGATCTTGTAGTATTCGTGATGAATTATAGACCTTGTACCGAGTTGTAGGATTCATGTCGAGTTGTAGGCCTTGTGTCACATTGTAGTCTTCATTCCAAGTTGTAGGCTTAATGCTGAGTTGTAGGCCTTGTTCTTTGTTGTAGGCTTCATGCCGATTTGTAGTCTCCATTCTGAGTTGTAGGCCTATTTCCTAGTTGTAGGCTTCATGCCAACTTGTAGGCATTGTCCAAATTGTAGGCTTCATGCTGAGTATTAGGCTTCATGACGAGTTGTAGGATTTATGCCAAGTTGTAGGCTACTCCAGTGAGATGGTCTGGTATGCTGAGTTGTTGCTACACAAGTGAGACAGTTTGGTATGCTAGTGGCATAGTCGAGAACCTATATGTATGTGATGGTGTTGCTCGTAATATGATCTGGGTGATCATGATATAACCTATGTAGCTCTGGTGATGCTACTGGTCTGCAAGACCATGTAGGTATTTCCTATGCTATGTGTGATGGATGTATAATGATGATAGTAATGATGATACTCATGGCATGGGCGTAGTCATGGGTGAGCATGTCATGCGGGTGTAGCCCATGACGATGATGGTTACACACACCATGAAGTGTATCTCTAGTGTTCTATAGCGGGTTGTGTCCCCTAGAAAATATTGACAAGTCCACATGGGTGTATCCATGTGTGATGTAATCATACTACTAGTAGTATGGTATGCATAACGATGACGAGAGGATCATGGCATAGCGAGAAAAGATATAATGAAGACTATAAGGGAACATCATGGTTAAATACCTCCCTAGCTAAGAGGGATTGTTGATGTTTTGGTAGTTGCGAGAGGTATTAATCTCCATGGATAAACCTTTGACTAGAATCGAATATTCCAGAAGCAAGAGAAAACCTAAACAGATATGTGAAAACCCTGGAAAAAAAGTCGACTCGGCATAATAACTAATATTGAATTATTATATGCATGAAAGGACAGGTCGGCCCTTATTTAAGAGACACCTATTCACCTAGAAATATTAGTATAGATAGAAGGCGCTTTAGCTCATTTGGAAAAACACACACTCACTCAGTTGGTATGCATATATTAGAAGTGTAGTAGTAATAGACGTAGTGTGCAAGTCTGGAAGAGGAGCAACAACAGTTGTAGTGGTGCAACACATTCTTGTTCAACCTTTTTGGTACTCTTACTTGTGTTCTACCTTGATAAGGTGCACTCTCTTGGTTTATCTATTGCTTCTAGTGTGGCTTCCAAGAATCATTCTATGTAGCAAAGGTTAAGGTGCCCGGGGGTGGATTTGTGCCTATGGTTGGGTGAAAATGGTGTAGCATTGTCTATGGTGAAACGAGCAATATATTCTAACAAGTTATGGTCCCACACCAACTTCAGAATATTATAACCACTTGAAGGTATATCCACGACTCTCTATCAAGCTCGTTGTAGTACAATTGCAGTTTTCGCTAGGGTTTCTGATCTTACAACAACAACAAATCCTAACCTGATTGTTCAGGCACTTTAAGGGAAGATTTTGGCACAATTATTGGATATCGTAGTGTTCCCTAACCTAGTGCATCTCCTATTTCCATCAACCATAAAAAAATGTCAAAGTTGAATTTTTGGGTCAAAGTCAAATGACTAGTCAAGGTCAAAATCAAAGACAGTCATGACTTACTTTATAAAATTAGAGTGGCATAGTAGAATCATGGTCTCTTGGTAGAGCATGGAAGAAAAGGATTGACATCATCCTTGTAAAGAACAAAGGAAAAAAATATGGAGCCATAGACTGAAGAGAAAGCATCAAAGGGTGAAGAGTTTGATTTTTGGAGCTTCCAAGCACATGAATGTGGAGTAGGAGAAACAATAAAAAGAAACTACTGCAGATCTAAATCTCTAGAAAGAGATGGTATGTTTTTCCACGAAGCAATCGTAGAGCCAGAAAGATCTCATATCTAATACATTTAGAGCAACAACACACTCTCTAGGATGAAAAGAATGCTTGTCTCACAAGAAAATAAACTCAAGCAAAACAATAGCCAGACTCCAAGTTTGCATATCATGTTTGATATTTTTATTGTTTCTTAAGTATATCAATCCTTTAGATTTTATTAATGTTAGGAACAAATGAATACTTAGTAGCATGTACTATTAATATAAATGCTTATTGTATTTAATTGCAATATGAACTAACATCTCCTCTAGGATATATTTCTTGTTCTTGTTCTCAGGAAGGACACCTTGGTAATGTTATAATGAATTACAATGAAATTGATATGTTCTTATATAAAATTATATTATATTGGAAATACTTTTTCTCTTGTTTTTCTTGTTTTGGGTAGGTTATCCTACATATTCTAGAAAAGTTACCACATAAGGCAAGACTTGAAAGGACTCAGAGAGAGTCAAACTTCAGAGGGATTCAATGATTAGGAAGAAGCAAGGCTTCGTGAAACTTTGTAGGATGCATAGGGGAGTGCAACAGATGGAAGCATGGTTCTAGGATTCTATCAGTTAGAGGGATTTGATGGAAGAATTCGTAAACAAGGATCTTGTAGGCTTCCTACCGAGTTGTAGGAATTGTGCCAAGTTGTAGGCTTCCTCTCGAGTTGTAGGCTTCATGTTGAGTTGTATACATTTTTCCAAGTTGTAGGCTTCATTCTGAGTTGTAGGATTTACTCCAAGTTGTAGGCATTGTGCTGAGTTGTAGGCTTCATGCCGAGTTGTAGGATTCATGACAAGGTTTAGGCCTTGTGCCGAGTTGTAGGATTCATGCTAAGTTGTAGGCCTTGTGTTGACTTGTAAGATTCAGGCTGAGTTGTAGGCTTCATGCGGAGTTATAGGCCTTATGCCAAGTTGTAGGATTTATGCCAAATTGTAGGCTACTCCATTGAGATGGTATGGTATGCCGAGTTGTTGCTACACCGGTGAGACTGTCAGGTACGCTAGTGACATAGTTGAGAACCTGTATGGATTTGATGGTGTTTCTCATAATATGATCTAGGTGATCATGAGATAGCCTGTGTATTTTTGGTGATGCTACCGGTCTGCAATACCATGTAGGTATTTCCTATGCCATGTGATATGGATGGATAATAATTATAGTAATGATGATACTCACGACATGGGTGAGCATGTCATGTGGGTGTATCCCATGACGATGATGGTGACACACACAACGAGGTGTATCTCTAGTGTTCTCTAGCGGGTTGTGGCCCCTAGAAAATATTGACAAGCCCACATGGGTGTAGCCATGTGGTACATAATCATACTACCAGTGGAATGGTTTGTGTAACCATGATGAGAGGATCATGGAATAACGAGTAAGGATATGAAGAATAGAAGGGAACATCATGGTTAAATACGTCCTTAGATAAGAGGGAATGTTGATGTTTTGGTAGTTTGGGGAGTTATTAAGCTCCATGGATAAACCTTTGACTAGAATAGAATATTTAGGAAGCAAGAGAAAACCTAAACAGATGTGTGAAAACCATGGAAGACAAGTCGGCTCAGTAGAATAAATAATGTTGAAGTTTTATATGTAGGAAAGGACAGGTCGTCCCTTCTTGAAGAGACACTTGTTCACCTAGCCATATTAGTATAAATAGAAGTCTCTTTAGCTCATTTGGAAAAACACACACTCACTCATTCGGTGCACATATCTTATAAGTGCAGTAGCAATAGAAGTAGTGTGCAAGTCTGTAAGAGGAGAAGGAATAACTGCAGTGGTGCAACACACTCTTGTTCATCCTTTTTGGTACTCTTACTTGTGTAATACCTTGGAGAAGGTGCACTCTCTTGATTTATATGTTGCTTCTCATGTGGATTCCTTGAATCATTCTATCTAGCAACGGTTAAGGTGCTCGACAGTGGCTTTGTGCCTATGGTTGGGTGACAATGGTGTAGTATTGTCTATGGTGAAATGAGTGTTACGTGGAAAATCACTCTATGGAAAGGGGAAAACCACAACAGATGGAAATGACTGCAGAAATCAACTCTAATCTCAAGTATGCTATATAAAAAAACATGCTAACAAGACAAGATAAAGAACCTACCTCGTCCGGACGTTCGATGAAGTCTATTTTTTAACACTCGACTCAAAGCTATATACTTGCAACTTGTCCTCAAAAACCAAGATACGCAAGCATATGGTGATAATATATAAAGTTAGCACATATAATAGCATAATCCATAAATATTCATAACAAATACGCCCATGGAATAACAATTCCAATATTTGCAAGACATTGATTGGACAAGAAAATACTATTTCTATTAAAATATGATCAACATAAGTGTATGAGTGACACACTTTCATGTCGGCATGTCTTGGAACTGAGAAACTAAGTCCCTTCTAGTTGTGCCTCTACCACTTCAATCCTCCACCAAAGGCAAGCTCATATAAGAGAGATAATGAGGTTCTTCATCAAAAAGGAAAGAGCTTGGGGGATGAAAATTGTGTTCAGACTTTAAAGGACAAAGGGATGCAGACTCAACATGAAGTGAATAATTTCTCCAAAGTAACTTTTCTCTCAAAAGTTGAATTCTTCTCATTCTCCACAGCTTGGATATGGCCCATTTATAGCCTTCAAATGGAACTGAAGGGCCGAGTCAGAATGTTTCCAGTATATGGAAGGTCGGGGATCATGGATCACGTGACATGACATGGAAACCTGACACCATTTTTTAATTTTGGGCACAAAACCTGATGTACACGGGTTGTAATGGTGCAACCTATGTATAAACATGTTGTATAGATGTTAGGGCACGTATATGTGGAAAAATATTATTTTTATCTTTGGGAACTACAAAAAGGGACTTCAAGTCTGCATAGGGAGATGGAAAAGGCCTTCTGAGCAAGTTGCATAGGGTGAGGAAAATCTTTCTATAACAGATGCCCCCTAATGTGTGAGGTCAGAGGAGTATCTGAGATGGATGAAATACATTATAATTCCCATAAGTGGAGTAATGGAGACCCAACTGAATGAACTAGTTTCTCATAAGAATATTACAATTCATAATGACTTTGTACACATGGATGCTAACCTGAATTACACTGCAGATCCATGTGGAAATATACCAAATAATTTTTCATGGAACTGAAGGGACGAGTCAGAATGTTTCTAGTATATGGAAGGTCAAGGATCATGGATCTCATGACGTGACATGGAAACCCGACACCATTTTTTAATTTTGGGCACAAAACCTGATGTACGTGGGTTGTAATGAAGCAACCTGCATATACACATGTTGTATAGTTGTTAAGGCGTGTATATGTGGAAAACTATTATTTTTAGCTATGGGAACTGCAAAAGGGGACTTCAAGTCTACATAGGGAAATGGAAAAGGTCATCTTAGCAAGTTGCATGGGGTGAGGCAAATCTTTCTATAACAACAAGAACAATTTTCTAGTAGGTTATGGGCCCACACCACCTTCGAAACAATATAACCATTGGAAGATAGATCCGTAGCTCTCTGTCAAGCTCGTTGTAGCACAATTGTAGTTGCATCTAGGGTTTCTGATCTTGCAGCAACAACAAAGCCTAACATAGTTGTTCGGGGCCTTTAAGGGAAGCATTTGGCATAATTATTAGATATCCTAGTGCACCCTAACCCAACGCATCTTTTGGTTCCCTCAACCATAAAAAATGTCAAAGTTGAATTTTTGGGTCAAAGTCAATGTTTGACTGGTCAAAGTCAAGGTTTGACATGTCAAAGTCAAAAGACTAGTCAAGGTCAAATTCAAAGACAATCATGACTTCCTCCATACAATCAGAGTGACACAGTAGAAGCATGGTCTCTTGGTAGAGCATGGAAGACAAGGATTGACATCATACTTGCAAGTAACAAAGGTAAAAATTATGGAACCACAAAACTAAGAACAAGCATCAAAGGATGAAGAGTTTGATTTTTGGAGCTTCCAAGCACATGAACGTGGAGTAGGAGAAGCAATAAAAGGAAACTACTATAGATCTAAATCTATGGAAAGAGAAGGGATCTTTGTCCAAGAATAAATCATTGAGCCATAAAGATCTTAGATCTAATACATTCGTAGGAACAACAAAGTCTCCAGGTTGGAAATAATACTTGTCTCAGAAGAAAATCAACTCAAGCAGAAAAATAGCCAGACTCTAGATTTACATATCAGGTTTGATATTTTTATTGTTGCTTAAGTATTTCAATCCTTTATATTTTATTAATACTAGGAAAAAATGAATACTTAGTAGCATGTACTATTAATATAAATGCCTATTGTACTTAATTGCAATATGAACTAACATATCCTCTAGGAGATATTTCTTGTTCTTGTTCTTAGGTAAGACACTTTGGTAATCCTATAATGAATTACCATGAAATTGATATGTTCTTATATAAAATGCTATTATATTGGGAATAATTGTTCTCTTATTGTTCCTATTTCAAGCAGGTTATCCTACGTATTCTAGGAAAGTTACCACAAAATGCAAGACTTGAAAGGACTCAGAGGGAGTTAGTGATCAGGAAGAAACAAGGTTTTGTGACACTTTGCAAGATGCATAGGGGCATGTAGCAGATGAAAGCGTGGTTCTAGGATTCTCTCAGTTAGAGGAAGATGATGGAAAAATTCAAAAAGAAGGATCTTATAGGCTTCATGCCAAGTTGTATGCCTTGTGTAATGTTGTAGGCTTCATGCCGAGTTGTAGGCCTTGTGTCGAGTTGTAGGATTCATTCCGAGTTGTAGCATTCATGCCGAGTTGTAGGATTCATGTCGAGTTGTAGGCCTTGTGTTGAGTTGTAGGATTCATGCCGAGTTGTAGGCCTTGTGTTGAGTTGTAGGATTCATGCCGAGTTGTAGGTTTCATGTCGCGTTGTAGGCCTTGTGTTGAGTTGTAGGTTTCATTCTGAGTTGTAGGATTCATGTCGATTTGTAAGCCTTGTGTCTAGTTGTAGGATTTATTCTGTGTTTTAGGCTACTCTAGTGAGATGGTCTAGTATGTCGATTGTTTCTAAATCAGTGAGACAGTCTGGTATGCTAGTGGCATAGTCAAGAACCTGTATGGTTGTGATGGTGTTGCTCGTAATATGATTTGGGTGATCATGAGATAGCCTGTGTAGCTCTGGTGATGTTATCGGTCTGCAATACCATGTAGGTATTTCCCATTCCATGTGAGATGGATGGATAATGATGATAGTAATGATGATACTCATGACATGGGTGTAGCCATGGGTGAGCATATAATGTGGGTGTAGCCCATGATGGTGATGGTGAAACACACTACGAGGTGTAGCTCTAGTGTTCTCTAGCAAGTTGTGGCCCCTAGATGAGATTGATAGATCCACATGGGTGTATCCATGTGTGACTTAATAATACTACCAGTAGCATATCCTGTCTAACCGTGATGAGAGGATCATGGCATATCGAGCAAGGCTATGAAGACCAGAAGGGAACATCATGGTTAAATGCCTCCCTAGATAAGAGGGAATGTTGATGTTTTGGTAGTTGCTGGAGGTATTAACCTCTATGGGTAAACCTTTGACTAGAATAGAATATTCCATAAGTAAGAGAAAACCTAAACAGATGTGTGAAAACCCTGGAAAACAAGTCGTCTCAACATAATAAGTAATATTGAAGTATTATATGTAGAAAATGATAGGTTGACCCTCCTTGAAGAGACACTTGTTCTGTTAGAAAAACAGGACCGCAGAGCAATAAAATAAAACAAATGCGGAAATAAAACACAAAAGATACACAATACAAGAGAGACACAGATTTACGTGGTTCACCCAGTGTGGGCTACGTCCACCAGAGAAATTGCCAGGTCCTTTCTTTATTATTATCTAGCAAAATGAAGGGATACAACCTACAGCAAAACCCGTTGTAACTTCCTCTTCTTTCTCTCACAGTCTCCTCTCTCAGAATACAATACTCGCCAACCTCCATAGCCGCAATACATTTCCTCATAAAAGAGGGTTTCCTTCTAGGGAAAAAAACCCTAACATAATCCTATCATTAGATCTGCGACCTTATAATGAACGGTCCAGATTTACAATGAAATTACAATATACTTTTACAAGGCAATTTTTGCTTCGGGGGCTTCGCCCCCGGACCCCCGCTTGCCCCCAGACCCCGCAGAGGGGGTACCCCCCCTTTTCACTCCCCCGCGTGGAAGAGTGTACATACTTCTGGGGTGTAAATACTTCATGGGGTATAAACACGGCTAAAAGTAAAAGACCTCTAAATCAGGAAGATAATCATGCTCCACAACCAACAATCTCCCACTTGGAGATTGATCTCAACAACTCCACCGCTGTTATATATGCTGGACTCTGAACCTTCTTGGACCTGGAAAATTTCTCATCTTCATCTTCATTCTTGAAGACCAATTGAAACTGAGCAAGAACTCAGTTTCTCCCTGGTTACTCCCTTTGTTAACATGTCTACAGGATTCTGGCTAGT
>ML795862.1:237284-249663 GCA_009831015.1 Picea engelmannii
ATCAATACATAGCATCACCTTTTGATGAAAACTAAGGATAAAGGCCTCCCTAGTCAGGCTATGGAGATGTATTTTCTTTTTAGAAAGTAAATTTATATAGTGATAAATTCTTGTTTGTTCAAATTATATAGAATCATTCCTCTCTGTGGGGAGAGGGCATGTCTCCAGTGATTAATAAATGGGTTCATTCATGGTCCCATCATCCAATGTAGTAACAACTTCTTTATTCTTATTTTTATGATTGTTTATGCCAAAGTAGAGACTATAATTATTATTTTAATATTTTATTTTTGGGGTTCTATGATTCACCTAAGAGATTAGATGGAGTTTGGATCATTGTAACATTTCGTGGTAAGTGTGGTCACTCTGTGATATTTTTGTTTGAGAAGATGGATGTTATTGTCGATTATGGATGATTGTCCTATATGGCTAGCCAATGGTTACAAGTATTATCCTTTGTGGATGATTGTTATGAGGAAAATATCTCTATGGCTAGGGGTAAACCACAACAAATAAAATTGACTGAAGAAATAAACTCTATTATCAAGTATGCTATATAAACAAATATGCTAGCAGGACAAGATAAAAGGCCTACCTCGTCCAGACGTTCGATGAAGTCCACCGTTGAGCTGTTGACCCAAAGCAATATACCTGCAGCTAGTCCTCAACAACCAAGAAAAGAAATCATATGGTGATAATATATGATGTTAGCACATTTGATAGCATAATCCATTAATATAGATAAAAAATACACCCATGGAATAATAATTCAAATATTTGCAAGGTATCAATTAGACAGGAAAAGAGTATTTCTATTAATATATGATCAGCAGAAGTGAAAAAGTTACAGGCTTCCATGTCAACATGGTTCGGAACCGAGAAACAAAGTTCCTTCCAGCTGGGCCTCCACCACTTCAATCCTCCACCAAAGGAAAACTCATGTAAGAGATATAATGGAGTTCTCACTCAATAAGGGAAGATCTTGGGGGTTGAACACTGTGTTCAGACTTAAAGGAGAAAGGGATGCAGACTCAATATGAAGTGAATAATTCCTCTAGAGTAACTTTGCTCTCAAAATTGAATTATTTCTCCTCTTTTTCATAGCTCGAAATTGACCCATTTATAGCCTTCAAATGGAACTGAAGGGCTGATTCAGAACGTTTCCAGTATATGAAAGTCCAAGGATCATTGATCTCGTATCGTGATATGGAAACCCGACACCATTTTTCATTTTTGGGCACAAATCTCGATGTACGCGTGCTGTAGTGGTGCAACCTGCGTATACACATGTTGTATATTATGAAAGGTGTGTATACATGGAAAAAATGTATTTTTATCTCTGGGATTTGCAAAAAGGGATGAAAAGTCTACATAGGGAAATGGAAAAAGGCCCCCTCTATGAAAGATTGCATAAGGTGAGGCAAATATTGCTATAACAGATGCCCCCTAATGTGTGAGGTCAGAGGAGTATCTGCGATGGCCGAAATACATTATAAAAACCTAGAAGTGGAGTGATGGGGAACCAACTGGAAGGATTAGTTGCTCATTACAATATGTACTAACTTTTCATGCATGGCTACCAATTTGAATTACACTGGAGATCCATGTGAAAATATACCAAACAACTGTCTATGGCCATGAATAGGAAAATACAAATGTGGTTACATGCCAAAGGTTTTCATAGTCATGAACAAGGCCCAGTAGAACCAGTCTCAAAATCAATTTGAAGATATTTGTATACAATGAAGTACAATCTGATCTCCCATGATCATTAAAGTCACACAGGTACTGGTCCAATGAAAAGGAAGCAACCTCTTAGGAAAGTTGTGGCCACATAATAATGTCTTCAATTCTTCTACACAATCTGCCAAAGGTGCAAGTCTACATCGTGTGAATAAAGGAGTTGAGGTCGAACACAATGAGACGTCATTTGATTACCGGTCATTGAGTTATACCATTAACAAACATGAGACAGACTACCGATGATGAAAGTAGGTATCAAGGAACTGAGTACAATCTTACAAGTGTGACTAAAGGAGTCAAGGTCGAACACTTGAAGAATCCATCAATCACGAGACATTGATGTATTCCCAATTGTCGATGGCGAGAGAACCTTCCACTAATGAATGCAAGCCTCAAGGTACTCATAAGACTCTAGGTCTCATTTCCAGAATATATGAGCTGAATTCAATGGAAGGAGACTCACTGAAAGGAGAGCATTAAGGCATCTCTCATCATTCATCACGAGGTACAGAGAAGGAGCTTCATGATTTTGAGGAAATTGGATGAAGAACATGTTCACGAACCAACGAACCTGTGTGTCTTTCGTGTGTGCCAAGTGCAAGAAGTACACGAAAAAGACCCTATGAATAGAAGCCAATGAGGGAAATTGTTGACAAAGGCGAGGAAAACACCAATAAGGCTAATGGAATCCAAGACACTACACGAATCCCAATGCTTGAATAGATGTCTTGTTGTCGAAGACAAGGGAAACCACCCAGTCAACGACCAATGATGAAATGTTGATTGTTGGGTTCAAGGTTACCTACCAATGAGGAAAGTAGGACCAGGGTGCATGATAGGACTACATCATCATGTGATTCTGAGACAAGCTGAGGGTATGGCTGACATGAAAAGTCAAGAGTTCTGAGAAATGGCCGACACAGTTTGATAGACATCCTTTGAACAAGAGCATGAGACATGTGGAATACTCCGACAACATAGACTCAATGATGAAACCATGAGATGCAGGAGGCATCAATCAAGTTCTCCTTAGGGATTGTAAGAGTAACCAGTCAGGGGAGAAAAGTCTCTATAACGAGCTCAACTTCCTAAGGCCATGCTAAACCCAAAATTATGATGACAAATGGACTCAATAAATTTGTGCTCTGTTCAAAGGCAACATGATTGCTGCCAATATAAGATAATACTCCCTTCCCGCCCATCTTTTTTTTTTTTTTCAAAGACAAATCAATGCTATGATATAGAGGAGGAAACGAGTGTCGCAAGTAAGCAAAACTAGTTCCAGCAGTGGAACATACCTATGCTCAATGCAAGGATATGCATGCGGGAGATGGACACTCAGGGGAATGTTCCCTCTTGGGTATAGGGTGTCAAATGTTGAAGGGTATAAACGAGGCTCTGCTTGGTTGAGGATGAAAAACTGTTGAGGCAAATGATTTATAATGCAAAGTGAGAACCAGCTATAGGCTCAATACTGCAAGCAAGGGCATGAGAGGCAATCACAACTTAACGCCAAAAAATGTCATTTTTCTTAATCATAGTCCACTTGGTGTGAAAAAGGGATAAACTTGTACCAAGTAGACATCCTTTTGAATCCAATTTATGAGTGTGAAAGAGACAAGTTCAGTCAGAAATATTTTCTCTTTTTGAGAATGAGCCGGAAAAGAGCTTAAATAAGACTCACGGCCTTTCAAGTCCAATTAACGAGTGTGAAAGGGACAAACTCACTCGACAATATTTTTGGTTTCTTAGACGAGTCGGAAAAGAGCTTAAATCAGACTCATTAGGAGGTTTCGAGGCGGCAAGTCACGGGGGAGGCCAAGGCTCCCGTGCTAAAATTTTGTGGAATGTTAGTATCTTACGAATGGCCGACACAATATTGGGATAACCCAAAGCTCTCCAAGTTGAGGAGGATAAAGCACCAGCAGAGGATATCGTCTCCGTGATATATTGGATAATGTCTCTTACTGGAAAGGACATAGGCAGAGGCATTGGATACCCCACAATACCATCCCAATCAAGGGAAACTTCTCCAAGACTTGGAGGGAGAGCACTCAGGGAGAGTAAAAATATCTCTTGTTCAAAATGTGCAGGATCATAAATGCTAACGACGTCGTTGAAGGATGCATCACCCTCGAAAAGGAGAGTTAGATTGACCATAGATTGCACTGGTACGACCACTTCTTCAACCATTGGTTGAATAGGATGCGTGATAACAAGGATAGGAGACATGCCACCCTCGACAATGGGGGTGTGGTCAAGAGAGGATTGCATCGACATGACCGTCGTATCAATCAACAGAGAAATAGGATGTGGGGAAACCGCAGATGCCTCAGAACCCGAAGGGACCTTAGGTGAGACCCATGCTTCTGGTATCCTAGTAGTAGTAGGACACAAATGAGTAAGGTGATTTTCTTCGCAAGTCCTGCAAAGGAATTTGGGCTTACATTTGAGACGTCTAGGCTTCTCAATTCCCCCAACATCATTCACAATTGTTGGTGACATGCTCTCAACTTGACTGGAAAAGGCGAGAGAGTCATTTACCACATGAATTACAGAAGTTGGAGATGTTACATTGATATGACTCATGGCGACTAGAGTGATGCCCCCAACATGACTAGAAACGACTGGTTGTGGGTCTTCAACATGACTTGCAGAGGTCGTCGACCAATCTCCAACATGACTGGAAGAGGTTGGTGATGGAGCTCCAATATGATTGGCAGTGAATGGACTAGTGGAAGTGGGTTGTGGCATTTGATACCAAGGTCCAAGGAAAGATTGGATTTGAGACATTGCAGACCAGGAAGGATCTTGGTTTACACCCTGTCTCTATCCAGCAAGGTAGTATCCTCCATCTAGTTGATCCATAGAAGTTTGTATGGGCATCATCACTGAAGTAGATGTTTGCGAAGAGACAAAATTACGATAAGGATTACTCAAGTGAGGATATATGTTTCCCCCATGTGAAGGGGTTCCATGAAGAGGGTAGCCCAAACCATAAAATTGATTCCCCCTGTATGAAAGACTCAGGGATACATGTGGACCCACCATAGGAAAAGTGTTTGTAGGAACTAACATGGCAGATGAAGGATACACGGATGGGGTTTAATAAGTAGGATAATCACCCATATTATTATTGGCTTCTGAATAAACATGGCTAGGAATGGATCCATAAGAGGGGAGGTTCCAACCTCCCATAGTGAGATTTGGCTGAGGGAAAAGACTCTTCTCAAATGACGACACATAAAGCAGAGCCATTGTGCCCCCAGATGTAAGTATAGGCATATTAAGAGGACCATGAGTCATATCAAATGAAGATGTAGACGACAGGGCCATGGTGCCCCCGAATCCAATGCTAGGATTCATATAAGTGGACCAGGGAGAGGATGGAAAAGGTGAAGGCACATTTGACATATCAATAGGAAAATGATTAGAGACCCGAGGCATGGATTGAGCATAATAATTCTGCATACCATTATGAAAAGAGGACGGATTCATCCCCATGAAATAAGTGAACATCATGGGGGAGGTAGCGGTAAATGAGGGAGCCAAAGGAACTCTACTATCCATGATAACAAGGACTCAGTATGAAATCCTAAGGTCAACTAATAATCAAAGAGAACACCAAAAATAATCAAATGACCAATATGCATGCAAACATGATAAAGTGGTTGAAATGGGCCTCCCCCCCTAAAGTAGGTATGTCTCTCGCAAGAGGGGCATGAGACTCCCTGCTAAAGATCAAAGGTATCAGAATTAGTTATAAAGGCCCTTATGGGTTTAACAACGCAGTTGGTCAAATCCCCCTGGAGAGGTAATCCTCCATAAAGGTTATGTGTTGTCCGACCCTTATCTAACCCAGGGTACCTACAGAACAACCTTTGCAAGTAACCTATGTGGTACCTAAGTCAAGCAACTAATAAACCATAGTATAATTGATGCGCAGGCGAACTGTCATAAGTCAGGTCCACCGTATGGGTAGGGTAGCAAAGCCCGAAACCTTGAAAGCATCGCCTCTCATGGAGGTAAGGGCACTAGCAAGATCCCCAGATATGAATAGATCCACAAAAGTATCTCTGACACTAGGCAGGTATCAGGGGGATATTCCTTCAACCGACTTCACGCGACCTCATGTTTAACTCCAGTGTAAGTGGAGGCTCATGATATTACCGATTATACAACGGATTTCTCCACTCCCTTAGTCAGACACATATGTTGATTTAATAGCCTTGGAGAAGTTTACTCATAAAATCCTATTCCAAGGCACTAAATCCTAAGCTAGTTGGTACACCCTAGAAAATAAAATCGTTACTAATCAATTCTAAATTATAGCGTTAATTTTAATGGTCGTACTTACTCAAAAAGGTGCGGTGATGAAACTCATGATGTTATCACTCAACAAGTAAATTAAATATGAATACAATGCAAAGTCCTAACTTCAATCTTCAATGAATGATATGCTTCTTAAAACAATGCAATTTTCAATTTCAACTTTGCAATTCTAAAATAAAAAATGCAATCTTTCTTTACATGCACTAGGCTAAATGACAAAGACTCAAAAGATCAAAATGCCAATCAATGTAAAATGCCAAATATTTTTTGTATTTCAATATAAAAAAAATGAAAATGCATGGAGTGAACAACAACTTGATATATAAAGACTCTATTGTGTATATAAAGAGACAACTCAGGTAGGATACCAAGGAGCAAAACTCCCAACCCAATGTACAAGGACAATCAAAATGAAAAGATGATGAACAATCACTACAGAGAGGGAGACAGGTTTCCTGTCATCCCACAGACACTTAACAATCACTACAGAGACCCAAGAAGACTCAACAATCATCAAAACCTACCCAGCAACCACCAAACCCAGCAAACAAGCACAAGAGGTTGATGTACGTGCCTGTTCAAGGAAACAACGCGTATGTATGCAGCTTGCAGAAGGAAAAAATGCGTATATACGCGACTGTCAAGCAAAAACCCGTGTATATGTTTCAAAAACACAGTTAGGCAAAGGAGAAGGTTGAAAGACTTAGACCCAGAGTGAACAGAGGTTATCAAGAAATAATACGACAAGAAAAGCAGTATGAACAAGAGAAATCTAAGGAGAAAAACACTCCAAACCCCAAGAAAGAAGATTCAATCCCCAGTATGGTCGCCAATTATGTTACGAGGAAAATCTCTCTATGGCTAGGGGTAAACCACAATAGACTAAAATGATTGCAGAAATCAACTCTATTCTCAAGTATGTTATATAAACAAATATGCTAGTAAGACAAGAAAAGGCCTACCTCATCCAGACGTTCGATAAATTCCACCGTTCGTGGACTTCTGTGTCGCACGGTTCAGAACCAAGAAACTAAGTTCCTTCCAGCTGGGCCTCCACCAAGGGAAAGCTCATGTAAGAGAGATAATGGAGTTCTCACTCAATAAGGGAAGAGCTTGGGGGTTGAACACTGTGTTCAAACTTAAAGAACAAAGGGATGCAGCCTCAATATGAAGTGAATAATTCCTCCAGAGTAACTTTGCTCTCAAAGTTGAATTCTTTCTCTTATTTTCCATAGCTCGGAATTGGCCCATTTATAGCCTTCAAATGGAACTAAAGGGTTGAGTCAGAACGTTTCCATTATATGGAAGGCCAAGGATCATTGATCTTCTGTCCTGATATGGAAACCCGACACCATTTTTCATTTTTGGGCACAAATCTCGATGTACACAGGCTGTAGTGGTGCAACTTGCATATACGCATGTTGTATAGTACACAAGGTGCATATATGTGGAAAAAATGTATTTTTATCTCTAGGATTTGCAAAAATGGATGAAAAGTCTGCATATAGAAATGGAAAAAGGCCCTATGTGAAAGATTGCATAGGGTGAGGCAAATCTTGCTATAACAATGATAGTAAGTTTTTCCTTCATGGCTAGTTGTTGATAAAATTTACTATATGGTTAGCCAATGGTTACAAGTATTACCCTTTGTGGATGATAGTGAGTTTTTCCTTCGTGGCTAGTTGTTGATAAATTTTACTATTAGTATCATGTGATGTGTTCCCTTCATTAATTTATATTAAGCTTATATTTTATGTGTTGGCTACCGTTTGGCTAGAATATATGTATATGATCCCTTTCCCTATGAAACTTATGTGTAACCTAATGA
This sequence comes from Picea engelmannii, assembly GCA_009831015.1. Lineage (NCBI taxonomy): Eukaryota > Viridiplantae > Streptophyta > Pinopsida > Pinales > Pinaceae > Picea > Picea engelmannii. Next base: position 245,188 of record ML795862.1, read on the forward strand.
TTATACTCTTGATGGCATATGTTGAGTAATGCCTATTTTGATGTGTTATTAAAAGGTTAGTGCAATTAGCTAGGATGGTGTCCTTTCTTTAAATTGCATGATGCCCATATAATTCAAGTTTTATGCAGTGATGTTTTAGTTGAGTAATGGAAGATGATGGTCCAAGACTCGCCATCATCCCCTTTGTGCTTGCTTATATGGATGAGTTAAGGTCTTGAATTATTCCTTACATTTCCCATTCAAATATTTAACTTAATAGTTTTATAGATTGCGACAATACTATCGTATTAATTTTTAATTTTTTTTTTCCATATTTTAATTGATGCTACTTTTTGTATTTATCACCCCCACCTTTAACTAATCTAGTAATATTTTCTATTTTTTAATTATTATTTTAATATGGTGTTATTGGATTTTGAATTCTCCTTCATTCTAAAGTTAGTAATATTGATTTATGATATTTGCATTAATATTATTATATTTATTAATGTAAGAATATTTAACGAAAAAAAATTCGCCCCAACTTCATTAATATTATAATATAATATTTATATTTGATTTTATTACTAGTATTTAAAATTTTGTCACGATTATTTTATAATTATTTTATCCCTTGCTTTGACAATATTTAATTTTAAAAACAATTTAAGACTATTATTTTTCATAAATTTAGTTCTTTAATGGTTAGATTCATTTCCTTTATATTCATTTCTAATCGTGTTACTTTTCTTAATCCTCTCTTAGATGATGGTGGAGTCGCAAGTTCACAATATTTAATCTTAAAAATATTTTAAGATTATTATTTTTCATAAATTTAATTGATCTTTAATTGCTAGATTCATTTCCGATAGTGCTACTTTTCTTTATCATCTAATCGGTCATTTCGTTTCTATTCATTTCCGAGAGTGTTACTTTTCTTTATCATCTCTTAGATGATGGTTAGAAGTTATTTTCTTGTTACAATTTTTTCTTTAATTAACTTCTCTTTTTCGAAATATAAATCATTTTCAATATAACATTTATTTCTAGTCTCTGAGGTGTAGGACAGTTGGTGATGGAGTGTGTTGTTAAGCCACTCCGTGATGTTAAAGTCATCGGTTCGAAACCTGCCGGGACAAAAAATCCAACCATATTAAGGGTTGGTGTGGCTCAGGCCGGGTGCGATCCCCGGGTGATTTTGACGGCTTAGATGCCCCTAAATCGCGGTTTCTCAAGCCACAGGTTAATCGCGTAGCGAACAGATTCCACACAAATTATATAAAATACTTTTATATTAATAATATTAACTAAAATTTATAAATTCAATAATAAATTATATGTTTTTAATTAATATTCACTTGATAATGTTTTACTAAAATTTATGAATTTAATAATAAATTATATATTTTTAATTAATATTTGTTTATCTATCTAAATAAATTTAATATTAAATTATATCTTGTTTAATTAATATTCGCTTACCCATGTATGTTTTTTTTCATTCTCACTTTTTTTCATAATACAAAAAACACTTATATTAGTATAATATAAAGTCTATCTTTTTCAATTCAATACATAAAAGTGGACATGCTCCAAAAACAAACTTGTCTATATTTTTATCCTATTCAGCATTGTTCAACCTGCTGAAATATCATATCTGTATTCAGCAAAAACAAAAGGAATATATCCTCTTTATGTCTCTACTTTACAAAATAATTCCAAAATACATGGCATTCTATAGGCTGTTATTGATGCTTTCATATATTTTTTGTTGTCCATCAATAACCTATGAGCAAAGTAAAACTCCTTCCTCTAAAAACAAAGCTTCCTTAGATAGTCGATCCGCAATTTGATTATAGTTTCTATATATGTGCTTTGCTTTGACTTGTTGGAATTGGTTGCTCATCGATCTAATCTTTGCCATCCAGTATTGCAAAGATAACACCTGAAAATTATTATCATTGTTAAACCAATCGATAATAAACTTAGAGTCACCCATCAATAATAACCTTGGTACATGTTTAAAATAAGCAAACAATAATATTAACCAGAGTGCCATTCAATTCCCCTTTTGAGTTTGTTCCTTTTCCGCAATTTAATTTTAGTTTAAAAGGGCCCATTAATGGACATTTCAGCATAGCTCCAGCCCTGCACTTTGAGCCTCTATCCTATGAGGCCCCATCAAAAAATCCTACTACCCCATCCCAGTCCAATGCAGGAGGTCTGTCAATCCTTTTGATACAAATATCCTGTGTGAGTTTTTGTTCCCCCAAATCCTGTAAAATGAAATTACATACTCTATAAAGACTTTTTTGTTTATCCTAAAAAATCAACAGGTTCCTATGCTTCCAAACCTCCCAGCTGATAAAACAAGGGATTTCATTCCAGTTTTCCTTCCTCTTTGACTAGTTAAGAAGATTATTTTCAAACAGTCCTCCTTGCCAATTATTGGCCATTTTAAGTTCCTTAGTAATAATCTGCCAAATATTTTTTATGAAATTGCAGTCCCAAAATAGGTGTATCACAGATTCTTCACTTTCCTTGCAGAGCACAGACATGCTAGGTCCCTGAAAACCCCTTTTTAACAAGTTGTCCCAGGTAAGTATTTTATGTTCCATTAGTATCCAGACAAAGAGTTTTATTTTCAAAGGTAATTGTCACTTCCATATCTTAGAGTACCAGAATTTTGACTCTACTCCCTTTTCCTCCATCATTTGAACTTCATATGCTAATTTGGTTGTTACTTGACATTGTTTGGTGTCCCATGACCACATTAGCCTGTCTTTTTCTTCATTTAATTCAATTCCATCACTTACCAGCCCCTTTGTATAATTTGTCCATTCTACTTTATGAGCTCTTTTCAGGCCTAAATTTTCGGTTGTTTTCCACCTTGAATGGTCATTCCCTTCCTGTGCAGGTGTCCCTGCATGAGCAAGACGAGTAATCCCTTGTTCTTTTAGCATCAATAAAATATTTGAAGATAATTTATAAAAAGTGTGGGATCCTACCATAGGATCAGTCCCTAATATGATATCTCTCCCACTCCCAGGATTCCAAGCTAACCAATTGGATATTATCTTTACCAAAGAGGTCAATGCTCTCCAGAAGTTTGAAATTTCGTTCCATTTTTTCCTCTCCTGCCTGAACCAATTCTTAGTTGTTTTCCTTTTAAGATATTTTTTCATGATTACCTCGTGCCAAAGACCAGGTAGCATAAGGCATCTCCATAGACTTTTCGCTGCCAATGCTTGCCCAAAAATGTATATATTTTTTATTCCCCAGCCACCAACCTTTTTAGGTTTTGCGATCTTTTTCCAATTTGAAATAGGTATGCCTTCCTTTTCCTTTTTACCAGACCACAAAAAATTGAACACCCTTCTTCTAACACTGTTTATTATGCTTTTGGGAATCTTTTCCAAGGATAACCAATACACTGAAATTCCTTCAAGTACTGCTTTAACAAGAATGACCCTACCACCCAGGGTAAGCCACCTGTGATTCCAACTTAGGATTCTCTTTTCCAATTTTTTCTCTAACCAAATCCAGTCCACTCTTGTATAACAATTTCGTTTAATGAAGAAACCCAGGTACTTAAAGCTTGTATCTACTTGTTTAACTTCAAAGGGGAATAGTTCCTTCAATAATTTAATCTCTGCCTCTTCCCAACTTGCTTCTAAGCAACTAGATTTTTGAGGACTAAATTCCATCCATGTAGCTTTACAAAATAAATCCAAAACCTCCTTGAAAACTTTCCATTCAACAATGCATCCGGAGCCAAACAATATTACATCATCAACGAACATTAAATGCGTAATTTTTAACCCTCTCGCCACAGGAACACCCTCAAGTTTATTTTCTCGCACCTTCTCATGTATGATTCTACTCAACCCTTCAACAGCAAGGAGCAAAAGTATAGGGGATAAGGGACAACCTTGCCTTAGTGTTAGAAAAACAGGACCGTGGAGCAATAAAATAAAACAAATGTAGAAACAAAAACACAGAAGACACACAATACAAGAGAGACACAGATTTACGTGGTTCACCCTGTGTGGGCTACGTCCACCAGAGAAATTGCCAGGTCCTTCCTTTATTATTATCCAACAAATGAAGGGATACAACCTACAACAAAACCCGTTGTAACTTCCTCTTCTTTCTCTCACAGTCTCCTCTCTTAGAATACAATATTCACCATCACACATAGCCACAATACATTTCCCTCATAAAAGAGGGTTTCCTTCTAGGGCGAAAAATCCTAACATAATCTCTACCGTTAGATCTGCGACCTTATAATGAACGGTCCAGATTTACAATGAAATTACAATATACTTTTACAAGGCAATTTTTGCTTCGGGGGCTTCGCCCCCGAACCCCCGCTAGGGGCCCACTTGCTCCCAAACCCCCCGGACCCCGCAGAGGGGGTACCCCCCCTCTGCACTCCCCCGCGTGGAAGAGTGTACATACTTCTGGGGTGTAAATACTTCATGGGGTATAAACACG
>ML795862.1:255071-266001 GCA_009831015.1 Picea engelmannii
AACATGTATTTCAAATTTAAGAACAAATTATGTATATATTTTTAAACTAAGTTAATAAATTTATTGATTTTAAATTATCATTTATTAGTTATTACTTTTTCATAAATTATTAATTTTATGTAAAACATTCTATTTTTTATTATTAAAATGATATTATTGTTCATTTTTCTTTGATATTAATAATATTAATTATATAAATATAATAAATCATATTAAGTGTTAGTCAAAATGTGATTTTTAATTAAAAATATATTCAAATTAAAGTATTAAAGTTAGAAGACCCTAATAAAATTTATTTTTGTAAGTGCAATATATACCTGTAATTTTTATTTGTATAATTCTTTAAGCATAATTTCATTTTATAACAAAAGAGAAATAGGATAAGTAATTACATTATGAGATTTGGTGAAGTATCAATTATGTTATTAACCATATAGCATCTTAAAACGAAATTTTGTTCATAGTGATTTTTTTTTCTTTTTTTTTTTAAATAAAAAGAAACCTTATATTATATCAATTGTTTACAATATAATGATACTTGGCAGCTACTTGTTCTGCCGTAGGAGGAAACCGGAATAGGTGGCTCCGATTTGTTTTGGCACTACCATGACTATAAGAAACTATACAAAAATTATACAGAAAATTGCAAGTGTTTGTAGGAACTCAGTTCCGCCTTCCTATTCTAAGGCTAGCCATATATAGAGTCGCCATTACTGATAAAATTATACAGACAAAATGAGAAAAATATAGCTTGTCGTCGTGGTAAATTCGACCACCGACACTATGACTGAAATAAACAAAACACTGTGACCTGGGGTGAGCCTCTTCAGTCCATGGAAGAACCTGGTTGTCCATGGATGGTGTAAGCTGGGGTGAATCGTTGTTTGCAAGTTGGGCACCGGGCATGCACTGAAGCATCCATGAGTGCCTAAAAAAAAATGTCCATTCTTTGATTGATGATGCCTTGACAATGCATATGGTCATCTTGCCACTACCTAATCTCCAAGAGGAGCTCAAGGTTCTCTTTTGCAAGACAGTTGGCAAAGTGTGGAGCCTCTTCTCCCTTGCCCGTCTCGTCATCACCCACTGCAATTGTTTCCTTGTCTATACCTTCCAGCTACCAACTTGGAGGGATCTCCTCCTCCACTTGGCATCTCTCATCATCATAGTAGGGCTCTCATGGCTTGATAGTTGGGGGGGCGCACACCCAACGGTGTCGCCTCCTCTTTCACTGTGCTTGGACTGTAATGCGAAGTCGGAGGTGGCACCTCCTCTTTCACTATGTTGGGGTTGTAATGAAAAGGCAGAGGTGGCGCCTCCTCTTTCACTATGCTGGGAATATGATGCAGAGGCGGAGGTGGCGATGAGGGAAAGTGCATCGTGGAGGACGTTGTTTCCATTTTCACCTTGCACGCCTCAGAAGAATAAAGCAAGGCAGACTGAGTTCTCATGGTAGAATGGCGAGGATGGGAAAAGTGAGTGATGAGATCTCTTTGGGAGGCAGTGAGCTTGGTAGCCCGAGAGAGGGCGTTAGTTTTCCTAGTGCCCCTCTTGGGCTTTCCGTGCTCCTGTGGCATGGTGGGGGAGATAGGGGGGTGGTGGAGGGGGTAAAAGGAGGTTGTGGAAAGAAGTAGGATGCAGTGGAGGGAGACGGGGGAGCCCAAGCAGAATGAAGCAGGATGGATGTTCCTAGTTCATAGGGGTCGAATTGAGGCCAGGAGGACACACAGGGTTAGAGCGATAATGCCAAAAAACCCTGAAGGTCGCAGTGCTCTGCAAGAAGAGCGCACCAGGTGAAAAATGAATTGAGTTGCATTCTGGGGTTGTGCTTAACGCCATGAGAGCCTGAATTGACCCCTCCCATTGCCATTGAAGGCCGACAGGACCTCTACAACTGCTTGGTACCAAATTCTTGGTTGGTTTGCTCACCCAAGAACCCAACTAGGCACACTAACTTAATTGCTCGCATGGTGTGAGCCATGGGAAGTAAATGCACAAGGGGTGGCGGTTGGGGATAATAACTCCCCCAGCTGATTTGGTCCAGTTGTCCGCCTCATCACGCCAGGTGGAACCCCATATGGGTGAGGGTAGTCCCTTTGGGCTAGCTCCCTGCAATGAGTCCATATTGTCAAATTCTAGGGTCGGCTGGAATTTGTGAGAGTGATCTGCTGCATGAGATCAACTCCTATGTTGGCCAGTCTGTCCGCCACCTTATTTTCAATGCATCTTACGTGAGAGGTGATGATAGTAAGAGAGGGTCTGAGGAGTGATTGAAAGCTATGGAGGGGACCCAACATGCACCAACTAGGGGTGATCCTTTCCGGATTTCTTCCGTTGAGGATTTTAGATGCCATCTCAATTATTACTTTGGAGTCTCCTTCTATGACTAGGCAAATAAGATTATGGTCCAGAGCCAGTTGTACTCCTTTGATTAGCCCCCATATTTCTGCTAAGTTATTGGTGTCGAATCCCATATTTTCAGTTGTAATACTATGGATTTTGCCTTCGTTGTTTCTGATCGCTGCTCCTGCCCCAAAGGGGCCTCATCGTCACCCTTTATTGTACTATAATTCTTTTTAAAATTAAAATACAAAATATTATATTATATCAAAAGATGAAATAATATACATGATACTTTTCAAAGTTCATAAATTTTTTATAATTGACAATATAGTAAATGTTTCAAGTTTTTTTACAAGTATTTTGTTTGAAAACGAACACCTAAATGCTTAATAACATAGAAAAACATAGAGATTAATGGAATACACGATGACTATTTGCATCCTTCTAACCAACATCTGAAAGAGGAGATTTTTTTTCTCAATATCCATTGGTTTCTTCACTTGATGGACTATTTCATCTTCCTTGATGGTGACCATTTGCTTTCTTCTGACTAACATCTGAAAGACGAGAGTTTTGTTGCTCATTGTCTATTGGTTCCTTCAGTTGGTGTACCATTCCATATTCCTTGAGATTAGCATGAGCCAAATTATTTAATATTCTACTTTATTGCAAGGCCTTATTAATGTTGATCTTTATTACATCTAAATATATTGTTCTACCTACATGAGGGTTAGGTCCCTAACATGTCCTCCCTCTTAAAAACAACCTTGTACTCAAGGCTTGAGATATGGAAATTGCTGCAAAATGGTAGTTGGTTCCAAAGTGGCATCTGTTGGAGTTGTATCTTTCCACTGGACTAACACTTCCTTGATGGTTCGTTGATGCAGGTGACGCTCACGCTAGTCCAAAACTGCTTGTGGTTGTAGCGAAATAGATCCTTCTTCTTCCAACTCGGGAAGGTTGTTTTGAATTTGGCACTTAGCTCCAATCACCTTCTTTAATCATGAAACATGAAAAACATGATGTAGCTTAGAATGACTTGGCAAAGCTAACTGATAGGCCACCTATCCCACACGGTTGAGAATGGCATAAGGACCATAAAATTTGGGCTCCATCTTCTGAAAATGCTCGGCCTTGAGGGAATTTTGCTTGTAAGGTTACAGTCGAAGAAACACATGATCCCCTTCTGCAAATTGACTTTTAGAGCGACCTTGATCTGCTTGTTGATTCATGTGATTATGTTCCATGACCAAATTCTCTTTGAGGGTACGGAGAATAGCCTCTCGAAATGTAAGCGTTTGGTCAACCGCCTTGACCTTCAAGACACCTGGTAAGTATGAGAGAATTGAAGGTGGATTTTTTCCATATACCGCTTCAAAAGGAGTCATGCGGGTAGATGTATGGTATGAAGTGTTGTACCACCATTCATCTAGGGGTAACCATTGAGCCCACTGATTTTTCTTTTCCGATGCAAAACACCTCAAATATGTTTCCAAACACTTGTTGACAACTTCAGTTTGAACATTAGTTTGGGGATGATAAGTTGTGCTGAGATGCAATTGGGTGCCTTGTAGCTTGAATAGTTCTTGCCAAAAATTGTTGGTGAAGGTTGGGTCGTGATCAGAAACAATAGAATGCAGCATGACATGAAGCTTGAAGACATGATCCATGAAAATTTGAGCCACAGTGGATGTTGTAAATGGGTGTTGAAGAGCACAAAAATGAGCATACTTGTAAAGGTGATCAAAAACCACCATGATGAATGATTTATTTCTCGATTTGGGTAAGCCTGTAATAAAATCCATAGAGATATCCCTCCAAATAGAAGGTGGAATCGGAAGCGGTTGTAGTGTGCCAGAAGATTTGACTGTTTCTCCCTTGTTGCATTGACACACATCACATTCAATGACAAAATTACAAACGTATTGTTTCATACCATCCCAGAAAAAAAAGCGTTTGACCCTGTCATAGGTTTTGATAAACCCGTAGTGCCCAGTTGTGGGTGTAGCATGAAGCTTAGAAGGTACCGTGGATTTAAGTTTTGATTGTTTACTTAAATACAAACGACCTTTTTATCGAAGATCATCATGGAGCCAAGAGTACCCTAGGGAAACTAGAGAATTGGACTGTAATTGTTGTATCAGATGTGAAGTTTTGGGATCGTGTAGCCATTCCTGGCGAATGGCTTGGAGCCAATCTGGTACAATGAAGGAGAGAGAAAAAAGGGATCCTTCATCTTCATATTTTTGGGAAAGTGCATCCGTAACCACATTGTATTTTAATTTCTTGTAAATGATCTCATAATCATATCCAAAGAGCTTAGTCACTCATTTTTGTTGCTCTGGGGAGGAAATGCGTTGTTCCAAAAAATACTTGAGGCTTTGATGGTCTGTCTTAATTTGGAAGCGTTTCCCCAATAGATAAGGGCACCATAGATCAACGACATGCAAAATAGCCAACATTTTCTTTTCATAGATTGATTTGCCCAGATTTCGTTCAGACAGTTTCTTGTTGGTAAAGGCCAAAGGTTGACCCTCTTGAATAAGTACATTGCCAATTCCTTTTCCTAAAGCATCACATTCCAGGACAAAGGTATTTGTGAAATCAGGAAGGGTCAGGACTGGAGTTGTTCGCATGGCCATGTTCAAGGTTTGAAAATCTTGAGCAATTGCTGGAGTACAAGTGAAAGAGTTCTTTTTTAGGAGTGCAGTGAAAGGTGTTGCAATCTTTACATAATTCTTAACAAACTTGCGATAATAACCCATTAAGCCCATAAATCCACACAAGCTTTTGAGAGTCTTTGGGTGAGGCCAGTCTTTCATAGCTTCAATATTTTTAGGATCCACCCTAACATCATCCTTTCCAACCAGATGACCCAAGTACTCGACTTCTGAGGCGCCAAAATCACATTTAGACTGTTTCAAGAAAAGGTAGTGCTAAGAGAGTAGATGGAGAACTCGATCCACATGAGAAAGATGGTATGTCCAGGTTTTTCTATAGATGAGGATATCATCAAAGAAAACTAAGACAAAATGATGGAGAAAAGGATGGAAGACATGATTCATGAGGCTTTGGAATGTGGAGGGGGCATTACACAAGCCAAAGGGGATGACCAAAAACTCATAGTGGCCCTCATGAGTTCTAAAGGAAGTCTTAGGAATGTCTTCCTATTTCATACGTATCTGGTGGTAGCCAAAATGAAGATCAAGTTTAGTAAAGAACTAGGTGCCACTCAATTCATCCAAGAGGTCATCAATGACAGGAATGGGAAATTTTTCTTTAATGGTGAGTTTGTTGAAGGCACGGAAGTCAGGACACATTCGCCAAGAACCTTCTTTATTCGGGACCATGGCCACATGAGAAGAGTAGGGGCTCGTACTAGGGAGGATAACGCCCGTGTTAAGGAGTTCCTGAACCATTTTCTCAATTTAATTTTTTTGGGAAAACAAGTGACGATAGGGACGGATATTGGAAGGAAGGCTTCCTGGTACAAGGGGAATGGAATGATCATGAACACCACATGAAGGACAGATTCCCTGGGGAGTGGAAAATACCACTTGATGTTTAGAGAGGATGGATTGGAGATCTTGTGGCACCGAGGGTGTCTCAGTTGCTTGTATGGCATGGAGTTGGTCAATAACGCTAGAATGACCTTTTTTGAGCAGCTTTTCCATGCGATGGGAACTCATGATCTCAGGTGAACCGGCAGCGATGCCTTGGAACTTATATTGTTGGCCCTCCTAGTTGAATTACATCGTTAATTCCTTAAAATCCATGAGAATGGGATCCAAAGTCCTTAGCCATTCTGCACCCAACACAATGTCACAACCGCCCATGTCGATAGCAAACATATGATATTTCAGGTGGTAGTCTCCAATTTGGAGACAGACATTTTCACAACGCCCTCCACATTTCATGGAGCCTCCATTGGCAACCATGATTTGGAAATTATTGACTGCATGGATATAGCAATGAGTTTCTTGGGCAATGCGATGATGAATAAAATTATGGGTTCTTCCACTATCAACAAGAATTATGAACTTCCTATGCTTGATGTAACCGATTAGCTTGAGGGTTTGGGGAGAAGAGAAGCCAGTGAGAGAATTTAGAGAAATGACCGGTTCTACTTCGGGAGGGTCTAAGGGAGGGGTTGTGTTAGTGGTTACAGGTGACTCAGACACAAGGGGAGTTTCAACATCCTCTTTTGAAATGTCCTCCTATATGGCCATAAAAAGATTTTGTTCCTTACACTTGTGGCCCAGAAAATATTTGTCATCACAATTATAACAAAGGCCTTTGAGTTGGCGTTCAACCATTTCAACCCTGGTCAAATTTTGGATCTTTAATGGAACAGAGGGGGTAGTGGGATTTACTGGTTTAGTGCGAGGAATAAAGGAGGGTTTCCAGTTTTGAGAAGATACAACATGTTGTGATTCTTTAGCTCTTTTAGTAGCCTCCACCCAACTCTGAGGTTGAGCCATGGGGACATGGGCATGAATCTCATCCTTGAGGCCACTGATAAAACATTCTCAGAAAAAGGCATCAGACATGCCCTCTGTCCGAAAATCCAAGCGCTCAAAAGAAGCTATAAAGTCGTCCACTATTATGGATTGTTTCAAATTTTCAAATGACCTAAATGGTTGGTGTCAATGTCAAAGCATTCATAAATCTCTACCACAAAGTGTGTCCAAGAAATATACCCTTGACGAGAAGTTTTTCTCCATTGCCACCGTTGCCAACGTTTTTGATCTAGATGGAGAACACCATACCGGAGTTTGTCTAAGTCATCTGTAATGTTATATAAAGAGAAATAATCTTCCATTTGGGTTACCCAACCAGTGGGATCCGAGCCATCAAATTTGGTCACATCCACCCGCAAAAGGCATAGGTCATGATGAAAGTGATGGTGCTGAAAATTATGGGAATGAGAGGAAGTTTCAGCTTTGGTATGTGGAGGTGGTTCAGATAAAGGGTTATTTGCAAGGATATGTAGCTTGGTGCAGATCATGGAAATGACAGATTCAAGCTGGGTAGTCATGTCTTGTTTGAGTTCCTTGATTGAGGCAATGATGGAGGACTGCATGTTTGTATTGATGGTGGCAACATTGGCATTCAGTTGTTTCACTTCTTGTTGGGTCTCTGTGAAATTAGATTGCAAGGTATTGAAGCGAGCTTCCAAATCTTGGCTACAGGTATGGGCCATGATGACGAGGGAACTGAAACGAGGCAGGTGGGGTCAAAAATTTTGCTGAAAAATGATATGTGTGAATGTGATAAGGGAGAAAAGATAAATCCAATGGAATAGGTCTCAAATAATGGTGCAAAAATTTCCAAACTTTTTTTTTTCTTTACACCTGTGGAGTTATACTCCGGTCTGAAAAATACTACAGTGATGAAATGCCCAAATTCTTAACCAGGAAGAAATTTGTAGTGATTTGGCAACCCAAAAATAGTTGCGTGACAATAGATCTTGTCTGTTTTAATTTTTTTTGTTTTTGTCCCCAAGGGTTAGGTTTTCAAGGGTTCTACAGACAAGGGCTTGCCCTGTGCTATAGCTCTCTGATATATGTGTGGGGTCCAACAGTAGTACTCAGCCCAATATATCAAGGCACCAACTAAAGAGGCTAGATTGTGCCCTTATCCGTACTACCCGACTACCCAGGTACTAGAGAGTATCTTCCCGAGTGTTGTTTTCGGTGGCACTATAACATTCAAGCGGCCGATCGGTTTATCTAAAGAGGGCTTCAGGAATTATAGGTCGATCCGTACATAGGTTTTTTCTAATGCACTACCACTCGAAGGGGTACCAACAGGGGTTACAAGGGTGGCCAACAGATGTGCGCTTAAGTACCACTTGTATTTCCTGCGTGTATGAATCCCTCAACCGCGGGTTTATGCGCATAACGCCATATCTTTGTGGCTTAAAGATGTCAGAATATGTCTCTACCTTGAAAAAAATTTAACCCACAATTTCTTCCAAGGAAAGTGCTCTAATACCACTTGTAATATTCCAGATATAAAAAGTATGCTAAACATAAATAAAATGCTAGAAATGGCAGATAAACAAAAATATAACCAGAACAACACCACAATAACACTGAAATGATATAAAAATAACACCAGAAAGATAACTTTGATTCTGAGAGCAATGTTCACGGGCCTCTTCGAGGGGGCAACCTCCAGTCAAGCAGATCTCTATTACAATAATATCCAAGCTAGGGTTCTCATACCCTCGACTCCTATTTATACTAAATATGTCTATCAAAAGAACCATCTAGAGGAAGATCCTTCTAGAAGTGAAAGCTTCTATTAGGTCTTCTTACATTCGACTTATTCTACTTTATTTCAAGGCCTTATTAATATTGACCTTTATTACATTCGAATATATTGTTCTACCTACGTGAGGGTTAAGTCCCTAACAAATTAACTGATACCTTGTTGTTCGAGGGTGTAGATAAAATGTCCTTATAGAGGTTGAGAGCCAAATTTCATAATATATTACATTCCGCTTCTAAAATATCAATCATCTATTTTTATTGAACCAAGAAATTCATGATAGTTGTTGTATCATAAATTTTACAAGTTTGTTCATCTTAAATTATTTTTGGTTATCCAATGACTAGTTTCTCTACATAGATTAAGAATATTAATAGTTTTTGATAATATTCATTTTGTTTTTAAACATATAATATCTTAAGAATGATTTTAACCAACCAAATCGAAATTTTAATATACTCTTTGTAGAATTTCAACTCTATTTTATTAATGGTTTTATTGTGATTTCAACTTTAATTTTAAATAATGCAAAAATGTAAAATTTTATTTTATTAATAAAAAATTATTATTTTTTTAATAAAGTTTTGTTCTCAAGAGTCTTAATTAAAAAGAGGTATTTATGTAAGAATCAAATCTCAAGAATCTTAATTAAAAAGAGGTATTTATGTAAGAATCAAATCATCAAATTACATGAGACATTTATGTAAGAATCCAATCATTGAAGATTACATGTGTGAAATACAATTTTATTTTCTTCTTAATATTTAGCTGCACAACACTTCATTTTCTCCTTAAAAACACACATTTTATATAATATAGTAACTTGAAAACCTAAAAATTTTGAAAACCTAAAAATTTAAAAAAAAATTACTTTTAAATATTTTATTTTAATCGATTGAACCAATATTATCAAGGGAGGAACACAATGGCTTTAGGCCATAAACAAATCTTATCAAGCTCAATGGTCATGAAAAGGGATTTAAACCACCACATATATCATATCTAAGGGATATCTATCCTCCAAGTTGGATATGGTCACCATTCATAGGTTTTCAACATCATAGTTGGGTCTCAGGGACTTTAGGTTAGACCTCATTGCAATTAGGAGGTTTTGTGCACCATGTATGACAGTCGAGTTCTTGAACATTGTTAAGGAAGGAAAATAAGGTGTTGCGTCCTTATTTGAATCTTCTCAAGAACAATCTTCATGTTTTAATCATTGAACAACCACACAAGGCCTCTATAAGGGATCTTTGGCCTCTATGGGGTATCCTTGGCACCACTACTATGTTTTTCACAACAATAATGGGTCTCAAGGCCTATATCATGGCTAGGGAGAAAAATAAGGAGCTTAGGACCAAAATGAAGCTTCTCTTGTGCAAGGGACATGAACTAGACCTTGAACAACCAAATGAGTCCTTTCTAAGGGATCGTTGGTCTTTGAATGGGGTATAGGTGCTATTAGGAGTTTTTTCACACCACATATGGGAGTTAGGGCCTATACCATAGAAAGAGGAGGAACGCAATGACCATAAGACATAAATGAAGCTTTCTCATTCTCGATGGCCATGAACAAGGCATCAAACCATGAATATGAACACTATTAGTATGTTTTACATAATAAGAATGGCTTTAAGTATCTCGACCATTTTTGGGGGAGGAAAACAAGATCCCTATGCCTTAAATAAAGCTTCTCGAGCTTAATTCCTATGAATAAATCCTTTGAGGGTTCTCTATCATATGGGTGGGATATGGGTATCATTCAAATGTTTTGTGCACTGTAGTTGGGTCTTAGGGCCTCTAGGTTGGACCTTAGTTCCATTCAAAGGTTTTGCATTCCATGTAGAGGCCCCGACCATGATCAAGGAATGAACATAAGTGGATTATGCCATTTTTTAATCTTCTCATGATCAAACTTCCTAAATTAGTGCTTGAACAACCACCTTAGACCTTTGTAACGGATCTTTGGTCTCTGATTGGGAATATGGAAATCATTATTAGGTTTTTCACATTTATAATGGTTCTTAGGGCCTATTCCATGGCTTAAGAAGAATAAAAAAGGCCCTAGGTCCCAAGCAAATCTTCTTAGGCTCAAGGGCTATGAAGAAGGCCTCAAATCACCACATAGATCCTCTCTAAGGAAAAAGGAAAATTATAAGGATCCATACTACCTTAAAGTGTAAAAACTTTGTCAAATATTATTAATTATTAAAGTGTCAACTATAAAATGTTTGGCGATATATTTTTAAAAATATTCAAATTTCTAAGAATTTTATATAATTTATAGAAAATTTTGGTGGTTTTTAGAGTA
>ML795862.1:272064-289532 GCA_009831015.1 Picea engelmannii
GGCGGACTGGGTATTTGGCGACAACCAATGATCCCTGTTTCAATTTCTTCAATACGATGCCCACAATTTTCTCCACAAAGTCCCAATAGTCACTGAAAAATGCAAACGGACTCATTCTGGTTAGGGAGAAATAGAACGGAAATTTATACATCAAGCACATTATGTAAGAAATGAGTAAAGTATGTATTTACTTTTCCTTCGTTTTGAAGGGCATGCCTTGAAGAAATGAGGCTTGCGAGAGGGCATCCTTCCATCTTTTCGTCTTTTCCACGGGTTCTCTCCCTTCGTGTTTTTCAAAGGCTTTTTGATAACATCCTTTGTCAATCCGACGAAGAGCCCAAGGCTCAACGTCACAGAACACGGGAATAAGCGGTCGTTTGGATCTCAAAATCAAATCCAATTCATCCAAGCACCAACTCGATTCAGCATAGTGCTCTGAAAATATGGCAATGTGAACGGAGGAACTTTGAATCGCTGTTTCGATTGCAGTTGCGAAATGGAATCCGTAGGGAATCTCCTTTTGATCGAGGAAGACGCGCAGAGTGCTCTCTTTGCTTTTGAGTTGATTATAAATGAGGCTGGCAAGGCTATTCTTCACGTCGGTTCCCCTGTGATTTATGAAAACGTCGTATTGCAGCTCAGGATTTTGCATCATTATTTAGCGTCCGAGCGAAGATGAACGACCGTTTCGATTGTGAGAGAGATCGATGAAGCAAGGCGAAAAGATCGACAAAAATGAGCAAAGAACCAGGATACTATTTAAAGTGGGTTAGCCCGTCAATCTGACAGGAACTCACGGACCTATATTTTAGTCTATTGTTGCCAATATTTAATGTTTATTTTAATAAACTACAAATGATATCTTTTATACAATTTTTTTTGTCCCAAACTTCGACGTAGACGGGATCGATCTACCCAACTAATATATATATATTTCCAAACTTTGACGTAACAGGTTGAGGAGGTAAACCCGAGGATATAAAAAATTTTAAGCTTGAGTCGGTGAACCAGAAAACTACATATAATTTTTTTTCGAAAATTTTTGTTTGACGTAACAGGTTGAGTAGATAAACCTGAGGATATAATTTTTTTAAGACTGAGTCGTGAACCAGAAAATGGCTTATAATTTTTTCCTCAAACTTTGACGTGACAGGTTTAGGTTGAGGTTGAGCTAATGAAATGAAACTGAGTTGTGATTAGGTTTGGAATTTCAAATTTATCTTAAACTGAGTTTTGATTAGGTTTGAAATTTCAAATTTATCTTATTTGTGAATAAAAAATTTGATGTTGATTATTTGTTTTTCATGCTTGTGATTTTAGGTTTTACTTAAATTCATGAATATTATATTATTTTGCTTATAAATATTATATTATTTTGCTTTGTTATATGTAAACTTGAGTAGGTCAGTAAATTGATGTTGTTAAAAAACTCTTGTGCTAATAAAACTATAATGAAAATGAAACTTTAAGGAACATTCAAATATAATACAATCCAGCATTAAGTCCAAATTCATAGTAAAATTGTCAAGATCTAAGAATGAGAAATATAAATCTACAAGTAGAAGAGCCTTGTCATCAATGTTTTAACCAGAAACAATGCTTGGCTCCATAGAGGAGAGGATATCGTTACTAGCCCGTTTCATCTCTAAAATATCTAAGTTCCAGAATTATATACCTACTTCCACGCCATGTTCAATAAGAAAGTTTAGGACTATGCTAGTATATGAAGAGTCGTGATCACAACATTAAACCTCAATCGACTCAAACCGAGGGTATGGGGTAATACTAATTTAACTATCCGAGTTCTAGTTCTTGAGAGATTGAAAGATTAAAGAAATACATGGCTTTCAACTATCTTCCTTTTATTCAAGGTTAAGAAATATTGTCAATGGATCCCATGTAGCAATTCTTAGTTCGCTTGGGGGGAGTACCTCTTCAACTTCCTTCATGGTTGGTTTGTCTTGTCTCTTCTCATGTAGGCAACCCAACGCCAAACATGTAAACGCCTTCATTGTATCCAAATCACCTGAGATGAATCTCGAGTCAAGCAAGAATCCATATCCTTCATAATCTCCTCCTCTAATGATGTATCCATCATATAAATCATCAATTCCACATGATCTGGCCCTTGAGAGAAATATATGGCCTTTCGAGATGTCACAAGTTCGAGTAACACAATTTCGAAGACTCGGAAATTTGGAGAATAGACATATTGTACACACCAAACACTATTCTACGTATCTTTATTATTCAATAAAGCATATATTTATACATGAATTTTTCCTGAACAACATAATAAACTCATGAGGGAATCTCCCAACCACACACACATAAATAGGATTTGATAGTTGGTGAAGATCTCTCACAACTAACTACATCTAACAAACCCAAACCAATCTCTAAAGTAAGCATTAATTATAACATGAAGTGGTAAACATTGCTCTTATTAGTGATCTGATAGCCAGAGTGGTATTCATGATCCATGTAGGCTAGGATTCCCTAAATGCGGGTGGAAATGTGCATTAAATTCATTTCTACAACCCTGGAAAGGCTAAAGTATGGGACCTTGTTGTTCAGATTATCATCTAGACTGTAGGCTAAGGAATGGATATATGCAAGGCATTCTGTTATATTGAGATAAATATTTAAGTGAGTGCTCCATTAAAGAAACTTGTTCTTTTGGAGGTGATGATACAAGGTACCCTTAGGAATTGTTGGAATACTGAGAGGTGGGGGGGGGTGTGACTCAGTATGAGAAATTTATACCACTTTTAACTACAATAGATATTCTTTCACTTTATCAACAATGTTCAACAATTTATCATCAATGTGTCATCTATGATTGCATTCAATATATATATATATATATATCATAAGCATGTAATCATAAGCAACATCACATCAAGAACATACTACACCAGTATTTATGTGGAAACCCAAATGGGAGAAAACCACAGAATGGTTTCTTATATATATCAAGAATTCATTCATAGGAAGCACCAACTTCCCAATTCTCCAGCTGCAACTGGAAGGAGGCTACAACCCCCTATTTATAGGCTCCAACCTAAAGGAAGCTACAAATCCCTGAATTCTCTAGCTCCAACCAGAAGGAGGCTACAACCCCCTGGGTTCTCCGGCTCCAACTAGAAGGTGGCTGCAACCACCTAGTTCTTAGGCTCCAACCTGAAGGAATATCCAACTCCCTCATTCTCCGGCTCCAACTAGAAGGAGGATACAACCACCGTCCTACCGCCCTGAAATATAAATTTAGACCAACTATCACTGCCACTGACACTGTCACAGTCACTGTCACTACCATTGTCACTGTCACTACCACCGGCAATGTCATAGTCACTATCACTATCATTGTCACTATCACTACCATAGCCACTGCCACTGCCACTATCATTGTCACTGTCACTGCCACTGCCACTGTTACTATCACTGTCACATCAACCTATCACTATCACTGTCCAACCTGTCACTGTCTCATCCACGAAACCATATCCAATCTCATTTGCATGCCCCTTGTGCCAATATCACCAAGAGCATATCTGAAAGCATATGATCAACATCACCAACACATGAATCTAAAAGGCATGTACGAAGATCATCAACATACCATCACAAGATATGTGCATGTAGCATACCATGTACCAAACCTGTACCATACATCAACATGTACCATCAACCATGTTCCAACCATGTACATCAACCATGTCCATCAACTATGTACCATATACCATATACCATGAAATGTGTCTCAACCATATACCATATCATATACCAAATACCATAAGATATCATCAATGAAATTTCTCAACCATATGCCAAGAATATGTTCCAAATGTGTACCAAGCATATATATAGATCACCGACAAGTGTCTTATACATATACCAAAATGTATCTCAAACAATGTGCCCAATATCCAAGATGCTCCTCAAACCATGTTCCTCAAAAATATACCATATCACTCATGATATGTCTCAATCATGCCATACACCATAACATTATCAACATGTAACCCTCAAACCATGCATATAAACATACTTGTAATTCTGTAACAAACCTAGTGTATGTGATCAAAGACCTACAAATCTTCCTCAATTTCAATAACAAGAGAATAGCATCTTTATCAAACTTTACCTTAGTCTCACGTGACTAGTTTTTGGATTAGTCACAAACCCTAACTTTCAACAAGCATAACTATGTACATGGAATGAATAAAGGTTTTGAAATTGTAAACAATATTGCTCAATATCTTCTCTACAATTGCTCTAGGATTCACTACTTGGAACCTCCCAGAAAAGGATTTATAGAAAAAATGGAAGACCTTGCCGAATTCTGGCTTATTCTAGAAAGCGAACTTGTAGAGCATTCCACGCATGGAATATTTGATATCTGGATCTTAACATTGTACACCACATACTAAAGAATGTAATATATCCAATGCATTTTGTCTCACTAAATTTAGATATTCTATGAAGAAGTTATGACCATTTTACTCGGAACACATTTTTTAGACTAGTTCCGGGACTAGCCAAAAGCCCTATCTTCCACAGAGTGTATCTCCCAAAAAAAAACGACCCAGAAGAAGAAATTGATACCATAGGTACCTTGATATGTCGTCTCAATATCCTCTAGGTTTTGCTATCTTAATCATTCTAGAACAAATGTTATAGCAAAAATGGTAATATGACCTATAAATAACATACCTTACAACACATCCTCAGAAGACTTCATCCTCCCTTGGAATTTTGGACTTGTTTACTTCATATTCCATCTGAAAATTTCCTTATGTATCCTTGGTTACATCAAACAAGAATCACTTGATCACTTAGATAGATATTCAATGAACTTGTGTGTATAAATCATGTGGTTATGAGATACTTCTTGAGGTGTATTTATTCTTATTTTAGGTAACCTCTTTCCTTAAATTTAGAGATTATTGAAATTTATTTTTACAACCACTTTAAACTTTCATTAAATAATTGTAACCAACTAGGGGATTCTTGACCATTCTTCGGGGCTTCCAACTTCACAAAGCCATATCTCCCTAACTGTGAGGAACGACGTGGTGTTCCACATATCACCAGAAACAACACAATGAGTATTATAAATCTATGAGTGTATTAATCGCATTTACATTATCCTTCATGTATATAAAACTCATTTAACTTAGATTACCATAACCACACCTATAGGGATTCACATAGACTTCATCAAATGTATCCATCACATCTACTGACATCAACTAAATCACAATCAATCTCAATCATACAAATCATAACCAATTACTGTCCAACTATCTCGTTCACATCTCTAGGGATTCCAAACTTCTCCAAGGGTTGAAATCAATATCAAAGATCAATATCCAAGGGTTGACATCAATGACAACCAACTGTCCAAACCAACTATCCAACAAGAATGAATTCATAGATCGTCAACAGTTGTTCTACCTCCACACAACACCCTAGTAGGCACACAAGACTTCAGTGGTTCACCTGATATATTATTCAAACATCATTCGAGACTTTTTCAATTCCCTTCATGTTTCCCTTTATCACATCCTTCATGGTCACAATCGTCCCATGTTCTAGAACACCCTTGTTGTAGTGCCCCGTTTTCTGTGACTATTATAACATACTAGACTTATTATTTGAGGATATTTGTTTACAAATGACCCAATTATTTGAATGATGTTATGATGATGGAACATGAAACTTTATTATATGATTGACTTTAAATTGATGATGATTAAATGATTGAAATATAATTTTATATGATGTATTAGATGAATTAAATATGCATTAATTTGACGTAATTGATGATATTGATTTTTATGATAGGGATAATTTGAAATGAAAATATAGATACATTAATTTGCATATATTATTGATGATTTACATAGTGTGATAGGAAATCACAGGGATGCATTAACATGGGACTACTTCAACATGTTATTAGGCTCCAAATTGAGTCAAGAAACAATAGACACTATTTGAATATGTTATATTTTGATTTGTATTATGAAAAGTATTGATGCATTGATTGTAGTGTGTGCAAGTACATGAAACATGCTTGTCTATTTATATACACATGGGTAAATTATTGGGTTGTATGGAGGCATACAAAGTATCATTAAGAGAGGTGAAGTAGTGTCCCTATTTTGACCTACCAACACTCCTTTCATGGCTTGAATTGAAAATTTATGGAACACTTTTAATATGAGGTTGCATGTAGTAAGGTACCAGATCTAATATATTGAACTGTAAACAGAAATAATGCAGGAAAATACCACGGAACAACAAAATGTAGAGAACCACATCAAAATAATGATACCTTTATTGATAGGAAGAATATTTCACTTTCCTCTTCGAGGGGGAAACCTCCAGTAGAGCAACGCTCTATTACAATAATTCTCCATATAGTATTTCTCATATGTCCTACTCCTCTATTACAATAATTCTCCATATATTCTTTCTCATATGTACTACTCTTAGGTATACTAGTTCTACCTTCTAAAGAACAATATAGAGGAATATCCTTCTAGAAGCATAAGCTTCTATCAGGGCTTCTTCCATTGACTTGTTCACATTTATTTAATGTTGACCTTTATTACATGGAAAATATATATTACTCTAACTAATAACTAATTAAGAGGGGTTAGGATCCGATCCTAACATGCCCACCCCCTTCAAAATAAGCCTCGTCCTCAAGGTTGTAGATGTGGAAACTGTTACAGTATGGTCCTGGGTTCCCAA
Organism: Picea engelmannii; assembly: GCA_009831015.1. NCBI lineage: Eukaryota > Viridiplantae > Streptophyta > Pinopsida > Pinales > Pinaceae > Picea > Picea engelmannii. The sequence goes on from ML795862.1 coordinate 278,830, forward strand.
GTTGCATCCCCTGGAGATATGTCCTTCCACTTGCTCAATACATACTTGATAGTGATGCCACACAAGTGATGCTCATGTACATTGAGGGCGACTTCTGGTTGTATCCAAATGGAGCCTTATTCATCTAATTTCGATAGGATGGTTTGAAATCTACAATTTTGGCCCACCACTTTCTTCAAACACAAAACATGGAACACCAAATGTATTTTGGAGGCAATTGGAAGGGCCATTTTGTAGGCAACTGGACCAATATGTTTGATAATCTGATAGGGGCCATAAAATTTGGGTGCCAACTTGTGATGGCCCTGGTTTTTTAGGGAGGTTTAATTGTGAGTTTGGAGCATAGAAACACATGATCACCTTCTTGGAAAACCCATTTAAAACGTTGTTGTTCAACCTGTTGTTTCATATGATTTTGGGCCATATGGAGGTTATCCTTCAAATCTTGGAGGGTAGCTTCTCGACCTTACAACAAGCTATGAAGAGCATGGACCTTTGATGTGCCTGGAATATATGAAGTAATCAAAGGTGGTTGTTGGCCATACACTGTTTCATATGTTGTAATTTTGGTTGTTGTATGATAGGAAGTGTTTGTACCACCATTCTACCAAGGGTAACCATTGCACCCACTAATGTTGTTTTTCCGAGGCAAAAAAAGACAAGTAGGTTTCCAAACATTTATTGAAAACTTCTATTTGGCCATCCGTCAAGGGGTGGTATGTTGTGCTCATGTTTAATTGTGTGCCATATTATTTAAACAACTCTTTCCAAAAAGTGGTGGTGAAAGTCGAGTCACAATCAGACACAATGGATGTGAGCATTCAATGCAGTTTAAAAATATGATCAATGAAGACTTGCACTACCATATTTGGCATAAAAGGGTGTGGTAAGGCAAAAAAATGTGCATACTTTGAAAGGCGATCGACCATGACCATGATGACATAATTTTTGCCCTCTCTGGGAAGTCCCATGATAAATTCCATGGAGATGCATTCCATATTGAAGATGGAATGGGTAATGGATGGAGAGATCCCGGGGTCTTGACAGTTTCACCTTTATTGCATTGGAAAATATCACATTCTATGACAAATGTAAGGATTCCCTTCTTCATGCCTTCCCAGAAAAAAGAACGGTGAGCACAAGCATATGCCTTTTGGAAGCCTTAGTGACCAGCAAGAGGAGAGAAATGCTCATTTAATATTCTTGTCTTAAGTGTTAACATTGGAGACAAAACCAATCGCTCCTTATATCTGAGGATATTCTCTTTCTAGGTGTAGCCGGCGAGCAGATTCGGGTCCTCCTGAAGGCGTTGAATTACCTAAGATATAGTTGGGTGGGTGAGCCACTCATGTCGAACTTCCTCAATCCAATTAGGAACTAGTAAGGATAAGGAAAAGAGGGAACCTTCATCCTCATATTGGCATGACAACGCATCGACCACTACATTGTCTTTACCTTTTTTATATATGATCTCGTAATCATAACCCAACATTTTGGTCAACCACTTGTTTTGTTCTAGGGAGGATAACCTATGTTCTAGTAAATACTTCAGACTATGGTGATTTGTTTTGATATGAAAACATTGTCCCAATAGATATGGTCTCCAAGTGTGCATAGCATGGAGAATGGCCATCATTTCCTTTGCATATGTATATTTTCCCAGATTGTAGCCACTTAAGGCTTGGTTGGTTAAAGAAAGAGGTCTACATTCTTGTGTTAGAACTATGCCAATACTAATGCCTGAAGCATAAAATTCCACAAAAAAAGGTTTTTTGAAGTCAGGGGCGGCTAAGACGTGGGTAGTGCACATGGTCTGCTTTAAATCTAAGAAACCATGTTATGTTGTCGGTGTCTAATGGAATGCATTCTTGTTAAGAAGATTCTTCAATGGCTTGGAAATTTTTCCATAATGGTGGAAAAACTTCATGTAATATCTCGTGAGCCCCAAGAAACCATGAAGGTGTTTCAAGGTCATGGGTCTCGACCAATCCTGCATAGCTTGAATCTTTTTGGGGTCCACTCTTACCCCCTCAAAGCCAACAATGTGTCCCAAGTATTATACCTCACTCAACCAAAAAGAAAAGTAACACATGTCCTTTTTGACAAACAATTGGAGTACGTTGTCTACATGGTGGAGATGGACCTCCAAGCAGGGATGATTTTAGCAGATAAATTTCTCTCATGGGCTAATTTTCCATGGTTTCTCCCAAAAAAATATTCGCTATTCTAAAAATGATTCTCCCAAATTCTATAGGATAAAATTATTTTACCTTAAAATCGCCAAAATTTTATTCAAACTATATAAAATCCTTGGAAATTTGAATATTTTTACAAAAATATCGCCAAACATTTTATGGTTGGTATATGAAGGATTAGTAAGATTTGTCGAGGTTTCTACATTTAAAAATAAATTTCCATCCTTGAAATCATCCCTGCTCTCAAGTGCGGTTGTAAATGAGGATGTTTTCGAAGAAGGCCAAAACAAAATTTTGAAGGTAGGGATTCAAGAGTGTATTCATGAGACTTTGCGAGGTATATGGGCCATTTCAAAGTCCAAAAGGAAATACCAAGAATTCATAATGGCCTTCATGAGTCCAGAAAGAATTCTTTGTAATATCTACTTCATTCATCCTTATCTAGTGATAGATGGAGAAAATATTTAATTTAGTGAAGAAACATGCTCCTTGGAGTTCATCGAACAGATCACCAATGATAGGAATGGGAAACTTGTCCTTAATGGTCAATTTATTAAGGAAGAAACAATATGGACATATGTGCCACAAACCTTGTTTTTTCAAGACCATCACAACATGGGATGAATATGGGATGGTACTTAGGTGAATGACCCCTTCCTCCAACGATTTCTGTATATTTTTATTTTATTTCATTTTTTTGATAAAATGGATACATGTATGGGCATACATTGGGGGGTTGACTTCCAGGAAGGAGAGGGATGAATTGATCATGCTCACCTCAGGGAGGGGGGTAATTATGTGGGCATCTCAAAGACCCTGTGGCACTTTTCCAAGACCAATTGTAGATAAGGATGGACTGCTAGAGATGATGGATCACTGACTTGGATAGAATTAAGTTGATAAATCACACCATGGTGGCCCTTATTCAAGAGTTTCTCCATCCTATGAGAATTGATAATTTCTAGAGAGTCGACTTGTAGGCCTTGGAGGGTATAGGTGTGATAATATTGAGTAAATATCATATATAACTCATGATAATCCATGGTAATCGGTCCCAGAGTGAGAATCCATACAACCCCCAAGACAATATCACAACCTCCCATGGCGATGGAAAACATGTGAGTCTTCAGGTGATAGTTTCCCATTTGAAGTTTGGCATTCTCACATTGGCCCCCACATTTCATTGTACTACCATTAGCTATGAAGATTTGAAAATTTGAAACTAGGCAAAAAAAGCAGTTGACAATTTCAACAACCCTACGATGAATAAAATTATGGGTGCTAACAATTTCAATCAACACCACAACCGACCTATGTTTGATGTAGCCTTTGATTTTTAAGGTATGTGGAGAAAATATACCCACAAGGGAAAAGAGAGATATGATAGGTTCCTCCAGTTCCATATGAGATGTGACATGATTGGGGATGGGGAAATTTAGCCGTGTTTCCTCTGTTTCAGTGGCATCACTTTTCAGGTTGTCCTTTGTGGAGGTGGATTTTGAACCATCAATTTGGAGGAAATTGTTTTCATGACATTTATGGCCTGATGAATACTTTTCATCACAGTAATAGTGAAGGCCTTGCTTCCTTCATTCAACCATTTTTGCTTGAGATACCTACAGATTTTAACGTTGTACAATTATTTACTGCAAACAAATCTTTAGTAAAAGAACATAAAAGATACAATGGAAAATACACACATTACACAAATATTTTTCCCCTGGAAACCCAAACTGGGAAAACCAGCATATTCTATATTCATTCACCATCATACATTGTTTACAATACAATATACATATAGGATCTGGAAACATCCAAAACCCTAACCCAATGACCTTGATTAGTCAACAACCCTAATTCCTTTACCGAAAATAGAAAACCATTGATAAAAACCATGTTTCAAAAAATCGCCTGACAATGGACATGAAAATCAAGGCGACATGAAAAACAAGGAAAAAAGGCGAAAGTTTCCCAAAGAGAAAAAAAACTTTCGAGGGCACTTCCCCCGAAGGGGGGGCCTAGCGGACCCCCCTCAAACCCCCCTACACACCCGGTGCAACATAGCAGACACTTAGGCTAGTCGTACAAAGAATATAACATATGCCCAACATTCTCCCACTTGTTTTTTTCTTTTCATACACGGGGTTATAGGGTTACACAGTCAACAACACAGGGAAATAATGCCGATAGATCCTCTACACCAAGAGAACTTCTCAATGCTCACAGATTTTGTTAATGAATCTGAAAAATTCTTCAAAGTGTCCACCTTCATCAACAACACTTTCTTTTATTCAACCATGTCTCTCACAAAGTGATATTGAACATCAATATGCTTTGTCTTTGAATGATAAGTCAGGTTCTTCGCCAAAAAAATTGCACTCTGACTATCACAATCTATCCTTGCAACTTGTTGTAAGAAGAATCTAGAGGAATATCCTTCCAGAAGTGGAAGCTTCTATTAGGTCTCCTTACATTTGACTTATTCTCCCTTATTGCTAGGCCTTCTTAATATTGGACTTTATTACATGGAAATATGTTATTCTACCTACATGACGTGTTAGGGAGGTTAGGTCCCTAACATCTCCTCCCCCTTAAAAAAATCCTTGTCCTCAAGGCTTGAGATGAGGAAATTGTTGCAGAATGGTAGTCGGTTAACAATTGGCATCTGCTAGAGTGGTATATTTTCACTGGACTAATACTTCCTCGATGGTGTCTTGATGTAGACAACGCTCACACTGGTCCAAAATTTATTGTGGTTGCAACCAGATGGAGCTTTCTTCATCCAACTTGGGAAGGCTGGTTTGAGTTTGGAACTTAGCTACAATCACCTTCATTAAGTAGGATACATGAAAAACATGATGGATCTTAGAATGATTGGGCAAAGCTAACTTATAGGACACCTATTCCTCATTCTTGAGAATGGTATAAGGACCATCAAATTTGGGCATCAATTTGTAACAATCGTCAGCCTTGAGGGAAGTTTTATTATAAGGTTACAGTCGAAGAAAAACCTGGTCTTCTTCAGCAAATTGATGTTCTGAGCGACCTTGGTATTTTTGTTGCTTCATGTGATTCTAGGCCATGACCAAATTCTCTTTGAGTGTATGGAGAATAGCCTCTTTAACTATAAGTGTTTGGCCAACCACTTGGACCTTCAAGACACCTGGAAGGTATGAGAGAACTGAAGGTGGATTTTGTCCATATATTTCTTCAAAAGGAGTCATGCAGGTAGTTGTATGGTAAGAAGTGTTGTACCACCATTCAACTAGTGGTAACCATTGAGCCCACTGATTTTTCCTTTCTGATGCAAAACACCTAAAACATGTTTCCAAACACTTGTTGACAAATTCAGTTTGACCATTATTCTCGGTATGATAAGTTTTGTTGAGATGCAATTGGGTGCCCTGTAGCCTAAACAATTCTTGCCAAAAATTGTTGGTGAAAGTGGGGTCTCGATCATAAACAATAGAATGAGGCATGCCATGAAGCTTGAAGACCTGATCCATGAAAAGTTGAACCACATTGGAGGCAGTAAATGGGTGTTGAAGAGCACAAAAATGAGCATACTTGGAAAGACAATCAACAACCACCATGATGACTAATTTATTTCCTGATTTAGGCAATCCCACAATAAAATCCATAGAGATATCCCTCCAAATAGTAGGTGGAATCGAAATAGGTTTTAGTGTTCCAGGATCTTTGACTCTTTTGCCCTTGTGGCGTTGAAAAACATTACAATCTTCCATAAAATTGTGAACATCCTATTTCATACCATCCCACAAAAAAGAACATTTGACCCGTTCATAGGTTTTGGTAAACCTAGAGTGCCTAGTTGTGGGTGTAGCATGAAGCTCAGAAAGTACCATGGATTTAAGTTGTGATTGATTACTTAAATACAAACAATCTTTGTATCAAATCTCATCACTGTGCCAAGAGTACCCTAGGGAAACTGGAGAATTGGCCTGCAATTGTTGGATCAGATGCGAAATTTTGGGATCTTGTAGTCATTCCTAGTGAACAACTTGGAGCCAATGTGGTACAATGAAGGAGAGGGGAAAAAGGGACCCTTCATGTTCATATTTTATTGAAAGTGCATCAACAACCACATTATCTTTTCCTTTCTTATAAATGATCTCATAATCATATCCAAAGATCTTAGTCACCCATTTTTGTTGCTCCAGGGAGGAAGGGCATTGTTCCAGAAAATACTTGAGGCTTTGATGATCTATCTTAATTTGGAAGTGTTACCCCAATAGATAAGGGCACCAAATATCCACTGCATGAATAATATGCAACATTTCCTTTTCATAGATTTATTGGCCCAAATGTCGCTTTGACAGTTGTTTGTTGGTAAAGAATAAAGGTCGACCATGTTGCATAAGGATTGCTTCAATTCCTCTCTTAGAAGCATCACATTCGAGGAAAAAGGTGTTTATGAAATCAGGAAGGGCCAAGACTGGAGTGGTGCACATGGTCACCTTCAAGGTTTGAAAGGCCTGATCATCTGTTGGATTCCAAGTGAAAGAATTATTTTTAAGGAGAGCAGTGAGAGGTGTTGTAATCTTTCCATAATTCTTAACAAACTTGAGATAATAGCATGTTTAACCCATAAATCCACACAATATTTTGGGAGTCTTTGGGTGAGGCCAATCCTGCATAACTTCAATATTCTTAGGATCCACCCTGACACATGTCGTGCAAACAATATGACCCAAGTACTCGACTTCCAAGGCGCCAAAATCACATTTAGATTGTTTGAGGAAAAGTTGGCGGAGTGCAGGGGGGCTTGTCCCGCAAGAGGGACAAGCCCCCCCTGCACTCCCCCACGTAGAGGAGTGTACCCATTCTTCCGAGGTGTAAATTCCTCATGGGGTATAAACACGACTTAAAACAAAGGCCCCTGAATCAGGAATATAATCAGGCTCCACAACCAACAGACCACATATTTATGCATGTAACGATAGATCTTTGTAGCTTTAAGATGATGGAATACGTCTCTACCCTGAAAAAAATTAACCCACAATTTTTTGCCAAGGAAAGTGCTCTGATACCACTTGTAGTATTCCAGATATAAAATAATATGTAGAACGAAAATATTTCAGCTACAAATGGAAGAAAAACAATGATATAACCAGAGCAATACCAGAATAACACCAGAAAGAGCGCCTTGATTAATGATAGCAATATTCACTTGTCTCTTCAAGGGGGAAACCTCCAGTAGAGAAGAGATCTATTACAATAATATCCAAGACAAAACTTCTCATACCCTCTACTCTTATTTATACTAAATTTGTCTATCCAAAAGAACAATCTAAATGAAGATCCTTCTAGAAGCAGAAGCTTCGATTAGATCTTCTTAGATTTGACTTATTCTCCCTTATTACTAGGCCTTATTAATATTGTCCTTTATTACATGGAAATATATTATTCTATCTACATGAGGGGTTGGGGAGGTTAGGTCCCTAACAAAATGTGGAAATAAAAAACAAAAGATACACAATACAATAGAGACACATATATATGTGGCTCACCGAGTGTGTTCTACATCCACCAGAGAAATTGCCAGGTCCTTCCTTTTTATTATTTAACAAAATGAAGGGACACAACCTAGAGCACGACCATTGTAAATTCCTCTTATTTCTCTCATAGTATCCTCTCTTATAATACAATAATCACACTCATACATAGTATTAATACAATTCCCTCACAAAATAAGGTTTCCTTCTAAGGAAAAAAAACCTAACATAACTTCTACTATCAGATATGAGACCTTATAATGAACAGTCTATATTGACTACGAAATTGCAATATTTTACAAGGAAATTTTCTCATAAAACATTTCGCTCGGGGGGGCGTTTCCCTCCATGCCCCCCAGGAAGGGGTAGGTCCCCCTCGGGCCCCCTTTATTTAGGGGCTATCCCCTGAACCCCCAAAAGAAGGGGGGTAGGCATACCTGCATATAAATCAAGGAGATAATCAAGCTCCACAATCAACATAGGTATGCCAAGGGAAGGTAAGGAAATTCAAGTCATGGCAAGGAAAGACATGGCATGGCATGGCAAGGGAAGGTAAGGAAATTCAAGTCATGGCAAGGAAAGACATGGCATGGCATGGCAAAGCAAGGGAAGACAATGTATGACAAGACAAGGCATGAAAAGACAATGCTACACAAGGAAAGAAAATACAACATAAGGAAAGGAAATACAAGGCATGGCAATTCAAGGCGCGACATGGCAAGTAATGGGATGACAAGGCAATTCAAGGAAAGGCATGTAAAGACTATGTGATACAAGGAAATAAAAGGCAAGGTAAGGCAAGGAAAGTGTTGAAAAGTCGACAAGAAACATGTGTCTAATTTACTTTTCCCTTAATTAAATTAGACAATAAATATTAATCTATTATCTCATTCATAACTGAGTGATTTGGAATTGTAACAGAATTATAAGTGTAGTTAAGTGAGTTAATATCAGTTGTACTAGTTGTAACTAAACATGCACTAGTGAGAGTTTAGTTAATCAGTGAACTCACATGCAACTGAAGATTCGCCACGGTTAACTACATGCATGTCAGTTCCAATGGAGATCCAGTTGAGATAACAGGTGAAAGGGACAATTTGGATATCAGTTGTGATTTTTTCACACATGCAGTGAATATGCTTATGAGCATGTGCAAACGAGGCAATTGTATTCAATCGAGTTCATTGTGAGAATTCGGATTCCAGAGATTGTGCAGAGGAGGCAGGCTGTCTGGACACGAAAATTGGCACATGTATTTTTTGATTTGTGTATGACAGTGTGAGATGATTGTATTGTACTGAGAGTTCTTAGATTAGAGTTTTGTATGAGATTATTTCATGATTCATGATATACATAATATATGATAGTGGGGTTTTTAGCTTTACGCTTTCCCAATAAAACTTATGTGTTGTGTGTTATTGATATTTCACTTTGTGCATTGTGGTTGTGATCGTGGTTTAATTTCTTCCACAATAATAATAGTAGAAGCGATTATGTATTTAACAAGTGGCGGAAATTGTTAGATAAGGAGAATTGCAGAAATACATTAATTTTTATCGAAATTTCTACATGGTATCAGAGCCACGGAGTCACGGAAGTGAGGTGCAAACATAATTTCATTCTCGCAGGTCCCGCCTCTAGCTGGGTGCGAACTCTAGTACTGAAAACTTTCGGTGTTTTCAAGAACATAAATTCTCACACCCTAGACAAAGGTAGGGTGCGAACTTCATTGGCATTCTTGCAGGCAAATACACTAGTAGGGTGTGAACTTCCCTCACCCTAACAGTGGAGCAGGGTGTGAACTTCTTGAGCATTCTCGCAGGAAAATACACTAGCAAGGTGCGAACTTGATAGGCAAGTTCATAGGCTATACATAGGCAGGGTGCGAACTTCCCTCAGGTTGCTCGCAGGTGGGGTGCGAACCTCCCAGGGCAAGAGGAAAGTGAATGGGTTGAGTTTTGGGTTGGATAACATTCAAATTTGCAAGATTTTCTTGGTGCGACACTTGATTCAAGATCGAAATGTCTTTCAATGGCTTGAGGTTGGAGTATTCACTCGAGGGAATCTCTAACTACATTGCTTGGAAGGACAGGATGGAGGCAGTGCTCAAAGAAAATGGCTTGAAGGGTTACATTGATGCAGATGTTCCTAAGTCGGTTGCGACAGATACTGTAAATCTTGATGCATGGCAAAAGAAAGTGGTGAAGGTGAGGGGGATTCTGTTAGAGGGAGTACGAGACCACATTGTCTCAAGTCTCCATGGGAAAACCACACCATATGCAATGTGGAAGGTTTTGACAGATCTGTTCCAAAACAGTAGCGACCATAGGAAATTGGCGCTCAAAGATAAAATCAGGAAGATTAAGATGGAGAAAGGCGACACCATTCCAAAATATCTCACAAAGTTTGTCCAATGTCGGGATGAGCTTGGAAGTGTGGGAATAACAGTCGTTGCTGATGATTTGGTGAGCTTGGCACTCCTAGGGCTTCCTAAGAGTTGGCATAGTTATCAAGACTCTGTCAATGGAAGGGAAATATTACCGGATTGGGAAAGACTATGGTCGGATCTAGTGTAAGAGGAGTTCAGGCGGAACACTAGAGATGGATCTTCATCAAAGCGTGATGATGAAGAGGATTGTTCTTTGACTGCCAAGGCAAGGAAAGGGAAAGGGAATAAATCCCAATCAAATTCCGAGTCTAAAGTCAAGAAGCTAGATTTTTTCAAAGTGAAGTGTTTTCACTGTCACAAACGTGGGCATCTCGCTACTAACTGTCCGCAGAAGAAGAAGAACAAGAAGGTTGTTGGAGTTGCAATTGGTGAGGCTCTTGTCTCACAATTTGATCTTGAATTCGCTTTGATCGCATGCATGGCTTCAAGTGCATCAGGATCAGTGTGGTATTTGGATAGTGGTGCTTCCTTCCACATGACGGGAGATAAAGAGTCTTTCATTGACTTGGAGGAGAAAGATCTCAGAATGCATATAGAGATGGG
>ML795862.1:306662-323043 GCA_009831015.1 Picea engelmannii
CACCAAGGAAAATGGCTCACCAGGGACCAAGTTCAGCAGAAGTTTCCTCATCTCATGGAGGAACTCAACGCAATGGGGACCATTGCTTCCTAAGGAGGGAGGATTGATCCAGGTGGATATCGGTGGCCACCCACCTTTTCTGAGTGGCTTAAAACAGTTTTCTAGCAATTTTGGCAATTTACTATTTTTAGCAGGTTTTAACTTCCAGGGCCATTTTGAGGGCCTAATTGAAGGTTTTTTGAGATCGAGGTTCTCAATGATAGCCGAAAGCATCATTGAGCCCCCAAAATGAATCTCCTTGACGATACCTTTCCAACGAGCTATCACACGCCTAAAACAGAGATCGTATGCAAAAGTTACGACCCCGGGATGTTGATGCACTAACTTACCCAAACGGGGCCCACATGACTTTTGGCGCTTCATCTCCTAGGGTTAGGTTTTTGGATGTCTATGACTTTTGGCATACTCTTCTATTGTAAAAAGGCCTCTAGAGACTCATTGTAATCATCTTCTCACGGATGCGAGTAGCAGCCACATCTCTTCTCAGAGATAAGCTACCAGCGCCCTAGCTAGTTTATTTCCATTCTGTCTGTAAGCATGTTTCAGTCATTTGTGATTAATGAAATGAAGTCTTATTTCCACTGCATCTCTGTGTTTATGTGTATCTTTGTATTTCATTGTGTTCCTACATAAATCCGGATCACAAGTATAAGAGGCTACCAACTAATTGACGGTACAGGGTGGCATCAACTTCGGGAGAAGTACAGGTGGAAGTAACCTTGACTCCATACTGGAAGGGAGAAGGGGATGGTTTACAATCATCCATGTGAAAGTGATGAAGAAGGTCACAAGCATACTTAGACTCGGAAAGAAAAATTCCTTCATTGGTTTGGAAAACTTGGAGGCCAAGGAAATAGTGCAAAAAACCTAAGTATGTCATTTCAAATTTCTTAAAGGCTGATTTTCACATGGTTTAAAATTTTTGAGTCACTACTAGTAAGGATAAGGTCATCAACATAAAGGAAAAGGATTATGAGATGGATTTGTACTTTCTTGGTATAGACATTAGGATCAGAATGGAATCTAGAAAGTTGTCCATTTTGGCATACCAATATCAGGGAGCTTGATTGAGACCATAAAGAGATTTCTTAAGGTGACAAACAAGGCTAGAGTCATTCTCGACATAGTCAGGTGGTTGTTCCATGTATATTTCTTCTTACAAATCTCTGTGCAAGAAGGAAAATTTAACATCCATTTGATGGACCTCCCATTTATGTGAGGCAACAATGGCAAGAACAAGGCGGATGTAATTGATTTTGGCTACAGGGGAAAAGGTTTCATTATAGTCAATTCCTTCAACTTGGGAAAATCCTTTGGCAACTAACCATGCCTTGTGTCTTTCAACACTTCCATCTGATGCATACTTATTTCTGTAGACCCATTTACATCTGACAAGTTTTCTTGCTTTTGGAAGAGGTACAAGATCCCAAGTATCATTTTCCTTTAAAGAATGATACTCTTCATTCATTGTTGTATCCCAATCTAGATGACCTGAAGCTTCAGCAAATGTCTCTGGATCATGAGTTTCTAAAAGTTGATCCAAAAGAGAAGAGGCTCATTGGAACTGTGAACGTGTCTGATGTTGATCTGAAGGATCACCGAAAAGATCACCAGTTGCTTCTCATGTTGAACGTAGCCATCTAGGAAGTGGTGGAGTTGGTGTTGGTTCAGGTTCAAAGGACTCATCTAGAGGAAGGTGAGCAGGCAAAGGTGGATTTTCATCCTCACTGTCATCATCTGAATAAGAAACCAGAATAGAAGAAGGAACAAACATCGAAGATGGCTTGTAGCTCGAAGAAGGAACAACCGTCAATTTAGGCTCACAGGCCAAAGAAGGTACAAACGTCGAATTAGGCTTGCAGGCCAATAGATCTTCATCAAATTGAACATCTCTTCTAATAATAATTTCAATACAATGTGTTTGAAGAAGTCTATAACCTTTGACATCTTCCGAATAACCAACAAATATACAATTCTCACTTTTAGGTTGCAATGCTTTCCTTTTCTCATCAAGAATGTGAGCCCATGCTATACTGCCAAATACACGTAAGTGACTTACATATGGTTTAGTTTTAGTCCAATATTCTTCCGACGTTATATTTTTAAGAGCCTTTGTGGGAGTGCCATTTACTATGTAATTTTCATAGTTGATGGCTTCTACCCAATACTTTAGACTTAATCCCTTAGATTGGATCATACAATTAGCCATTTCTTTTAATGTGCGGTTCTTTCTCTCAGCAACACCATTTTGTTGTGGTGTATATGGAACAGTTTGTTGTGTTTGGATTCCCTATGTAGTGCAGTAAATTGTAAAATTATTGTTCACATATTCGCCTCCATTATTTGTTCTTAACCTTTGAATTTGATGTCCATATTGTTTTTCTACAAGGGCCTTGTAGGCCAAAAACTTGTCAAAAAATTCACTCTTAAGTTTTAATAAGTAAACCCAAGTATGTCTTGAAAAGTCATCAATGAAAGTTAAGAAATACTTGCACCCAGAAAAATAAGGAGAATAAAGTGGACCACACAAATCACTGTGACCAAGCTACAAAGGACCCGAGGCATGCCAAGAGGCACGCTTGTCAAAATTTTCCTGATGATGTTTGTCGAGAACACAACCGGAACAAACACCATCTCTGCATGAAACAAGAGGAATACCAGTCACCATCTGTTTATTACATAGTTGTTGCAATGAACGATAGTTTAGATGACCAAACCACTCATGCCAAAGTTTGCTCAAGTCATCGCTATGAGAAACAAAAACTGATGAAAAAGATAATGACCCAAAGTTGTCAAACTTGTACAACCTGGTAATATCATCAGCAATTCCAGTTGCAAGAACATGCTTAGGATCTTTTAGATCCTTGATTACAACTTGGTGAGGTGAAAACTATATGGTTTTACCTTCACCTGAATGAGTGAATTGATATACTGATAGAAGGTTACAATAAAGACTTGGAACACATAATACATCATTGAAATGACCATGTTCTACTTGAACTGTTCCATGTCCTTCAACACTAAGAGATATATCATCACCAACAAATATTTTCTTGGTGTTATATTCATTTAGAGTAGAAAATATGTCTCTATTCTTAGCCATATGATAATATGCTCCAGAATCAATAAGCCACTCATCAGAAGTAGAAGTAGAAGTTGTATTGAAGGAGAAACCAAAAGTTGAAAGTGTATGTCCATGAGAAGAAGAAGAAGAAGAAGTAGAATCAATATTGATGTTGTGCTTCTTCATAATTGCTTCTAAAGCTACCATCTTCTTGAAACATTTGGACTCATCATGACCATCTTTATCACAAAATTTGCAATGTCTATCAGTCTTCTTATTTTTATATTTTTCTCCTTTGTCTCCATTAGGAGAGGAAGTTGTCTGAGTGGGTTTGGTACCCTTATATTTCTTGTGGTTGTTGCGAGGATGTTGCTTCTTGGGATTCTTGGGTTTATCTTTCTGATGGACAACTAAGGCTTTGTTGGAGGTACCTGCAGTGCTGATCACTCAAAGTTTTACTAGCTTATCTTGCTCTCTAATCAAAGCATAACAAAATTTATCAAGACTGAGTTTTTGATAAGCTACCCCTAGAGCCTCTTGCATGGAATAAAAGGTAGATACAAACACAGAATATGCACTACCTAGCTTAGAAATAATAAGATAGATGCAACGATCTTCGTCTATATTTATCTTACATTCTTCACATAAAGTTCTGAGTGTTTTAAACTTAGATAGATATTCTTCAATGCAAGAAAAAACACTTGGACTTAAAGTTAGTACTTGATTTTCTAACTGTTGTGCTCGAATAATATTGTGTTTACCAAACACAGATTCAATCTTTTCCCAAGATTCTTCCCGTTTATCAATTGATTGAAGGTGGAACCTTAAATCAGGAGAGATGGACATTCTGATTAATCCACGTGCTTCATCATTCCTATTATCCCATTTGGCTTTCTTATCAGCATCAATGGGTGTTGTTTCCTTTCCCAAGGTAATTCGATACAGGCCTTTACTTCTTAATCAATCCTCCATATGATATTTCCATTGGAAGTAATTTGTGCTGGTAAGTAAGAGATTACTTGTAGAAGCCATATTAAATATGAAGATAATATGGATTTAAAAACTGAAACTGAAGATCTAAATGGAAATATCTCAAAATGTTATGCGGTTTTAAAAAAAGGCACTTAAAACGGACTTCGGATGTGAGAGTTGTGCCCTTTTTAAAAAATGCATAAATTGTAACAAAAGGACCACGTGGTGGTGTAAGTTGTTTTATGAAGTGACCCACTTTTATAAAAAGAAGTGGCGATCACTTTTACAATGAAGTTACTTCATGCAAAATAAATAACTCTAAAATAAAATATTAAAGCTACTTATAGTAATTTACTTTTATACTTGAAGTGAAATACACTTTACAATTTTAGCATGAACTTTTTTAAAAAAAGTAACAAAAGAGAGACTTGAACTTAAGACCTCTTACTTAATAAGGAAACTTTTAACCAAATGGTCTAGAAAAACATATTGTATTGTTTCGCAAGAGGATTTTTGTTGTTGTTGTTTAAGACGGCCTTGGAGAGCGTGCTCAAAAAAATCTCTTTGCACACAAGAAAAAAATTTCAATTCTCGATGATAATAAGAGTTAGATCTCGGTTAACTTACTTGGAAGATGCACCTTTTCCTATATGTTTCTAATTTTCTAAGATCACACAGGGCACGGGGCAAAGAGAATACAAAAATATAAAAGAGTAGCAACCCAGAAACAAATAATATCAAACATAAATAAAACCAAAATAATACTTTGCAAAAATATAAAAAATGCGTATTCACACTTTATACCTCCGGATCTGACTGTAATGACCGTATCTTGGGAAAATGGAAACATTTTTGAGTGAAACGAAAAGTGTTCCTGACTGAAACAAGTGCTCTGGACGCAATGGAACAATATTCTCAGCCCAAAGATGTACGGAAATGACATAAAATGGATATGAGGCAACTCGGTTACACGATCTCGACCTACAACAGGAGCGAGTATTCAAACCGGCTCTGATACCATGTTCAACAACACAGGTATTCCAGCAGAGGACAAACAACTTCAGTAACCACTCACATAACCAGATCAAAGATCAACACACTGATGTTTTCACGTGGTAAAACCCCTACGGGGAAACATCCACGGCCCCAGCCAACGCGACCACCTGGATCAGTTTATTAATGAAAATAAAAATATTACAGAGAGATTTTACAAGAGAGTTTATCACAATCGATCATCGGCAAATGAACCTCCATGCTCTTTAAATAGAGATCATGGACCAATCGGGTGTTAATTCACGGATCAATTGTAAGTTTTAAACCTGTGAAGTAAATAAATGCATATAGATTCTTAAGCAAAACATAAATTAATCAATGGCTCATACACATAGTACACAGACATTTAGATCGGAAACCCTTAACCGAGAGAAAGCCTTTCAACGCTTCATTGTATTAATTTCACCATTCACCATACAATATACATACAATGTTCTTAGGTATTTCGTAGATACAAAAACCCTAATCCCTTAATCCAGGTTTAATTTAGAAAACTTCTAAAAATATTAAAATCCGTTAAAATAGCAAAAACGTCGAAAAAATAAATTTGGGTGTTGCCCCGGAGCTGAACACTGCGCGTAACCGGGGGGGGGGCGCATACCTCCTCCCCCTAGGACCCCCCTATGAAGCACCCAATGCACATGACACAAATAACACTACTAGATGTATCGTGAGATGCAATTGTCGAATCCGATGCCCCCACACACACACATGCAAAGAATATAAAACATACCCAACATTCTCCCGCTTGTTGTTTTATTTGCATCCAGGGGTCCACAGTATTATATAGTCAACAATCCAAGGAAGCAATGTCCATTTTTACTCTACACTAGGAGAACTTTTCTGTGCTCATAGACTTTGTCAATGAATCTGCAACATTCTTCAAAGTGTTAACCTTTTCTAGCAACACCTTCTTTTCTTCAACCATGTCTCTCACAAAGTGATTTGAACATCAATATGCTTTGTCTTCGAATGATAAGATGGGTTCTTTTCTAGGAAGATTGCACTCTAACTGTCACAATATAATCTCACTTCTTTTTGTACCAACCCAATACTTGAACACAATCTCTGTAACCATACTGCTTCCTTGCTTGCATGAGTGGCTACCATGTATTCAGCTTCTGTAGTTGAGAGTACAACTACAGCTTGTCTTTTTCTCATCCAACTGATTGTTCCTCCAAATACGTTAAACACATACCCACTCATAGATATTTTTCAATCGAGATCTCCAGCCCAGTCTGCATCAACAAATCCATGTATGTCCACCACTCTATCCAATTGTGGTCTTCCTTGGTAGCACAATCCATAATTGGTAGTGCCACACAACTACATGAAGACCCTATTTACTATTGTCCAATGCTCCTTCCCTAGTTTTGACATATACCTGATCAAAACTCCCACTGCATGTGCAATGTCTGGTCTAGTATAGACCATTGCATACATCAAACTGCCAACTACACTGGCATACGGAACATAGGGCATGTCCTCTTTTTCTTCCTGTGTCATGGGACACTGATCTGCAGATAACTTTACACCTATAGGAATAAGAACCTTGACCGGTTTACTTCCATGCATATTAAACCTTTTCAATATCGTCTCAACATATTTTCTCTGATTCAACCAAAGTTTCTTGTTTGCACTATCTCTTTTAATCTCCATTACCAGAATGAAGTTAGCACCACCGAGATCCTTCATGTCAAATTTGGAGGATAGCTTCGATTTCACCTCCTTGATAACATCCATGTTATTTCCTACCAACAACATGTCATCAACATACAACACTACATAAATGAAATGATTACCAAGCTACTTGGAATATACACAGTGATCAACCCTGCTTCTCACAAATCCCAATCCAAGGATGTATTTGTCAAAATTTTGGTACCACATCCTAGGTGATTGCTTCAGACCATATAGTGACTTCTTTAGCTTACAGACCAACTCTTTCTTTCCCTTCACTACAAAGCCTCCCGGCTGCTTCATGTAGATTTCTTCTTCCAGATCCCCATGTAGGAATGTTTTCTTCACATCCATCTATTCCACTTCAATATCAAAAGCAACAGTAATAGATAAAATAAATCTAATAGATGTTAACTTGGAAACAAGAGAAAAAATCTCACCAAATTCAATTCCCTCTACCTGGGAATAACCTTTTTCTACTAACCGAGATTTGTATTTCTCCACTTTACCTTTTGCATTAAACTTCTTCTTAAACAATCATTTTCTACCAACATATTTTCTTCCAACTGGAAACTCAACTATATCCCATGCCTCATTCTTATCCAAGGCATCCATTTCTTCAACAATGGCCTTCTTCCATAGTTTAATATCCTCTGAATTCACTGCTTCCCTGACAATTCTGGGATCATCATTAGTAATAGATAAAGCAAAATTAGAACGAAAATTAGGTGGAATATACATTTTTGGTTTCTTTCTTTCCCTCGCCGATCTCCTCAATATTGGGGTATGAGGTTCTTCTTCTTCATCTTCTTCAGATGATTCAAATTTTGCATCATCCAACTCCAACTCTATTTTCTCAAGTTATTTTGGCCTTGGTAGGAATTCTTGTTTGGAAACATCTTTTACCTCTATGAAAACAACATCTTGAATGTAAACAGTCTTATCGGTTTCTGGGCTCCAAAGCTTATCACCTTTCACACCATCTTTATAACCAATAAAGATACACTTTTCAACCTTTTAATCCAACTTACTCCTATTTTCCTTTGGAACATGTGCATAAGCATCACAACTAAACACTATAAGATGTTCAAGAGAGGGTTTCTTTCCAGTCCATACCTCGTGTGGATTTTTATCATCCAATGTTGATGAAGATGATCTATTGACCAGGTAACATGTTGTACCCATTGCCTCTGCCCAAAATTCCTATCCTAACTCGGCACCGCTGAGCATGGTCCTTTCTTTTTCCATCATTGTCCTGTTCATCCTTTCTGCAACTCCATTCTGTTGAGGTGTGTATGGAGTAGTCTTCTGCCTTTCTATACCACACTTCTTATAGAATTATTCGAATTCATTTCCATAGAATTATCCACCATTATCTATCCTCAATACCTTTATTTTCTTCTCTGTCTGATTTTCTACCAAAGCCTTAAATTCTTTAAATTTATCAAATACCTCAGATTTCTTTCTAAGAAAATAAATCCATGTGCTCCTTGAGAAATCATCTATGAATGAAACATAATACATAGATTTACCTAGGGATGGAACATGAATAGGTCCAAACACATCATTGTGTATCAACTCTAAGATCCCCTTTGCTCTTGTAGCACCAGATGGGAATCTTACTCGATTATGTTTACCATATATGCAATGTTAACAGAAATCAAAATCCAGAGTGCAATTAGAAATACCTTCAACCATACCTTTATCGTGTAGTGTTCGAAGGACCTTTTCTCCAATATGCCCCAGTCTTTGATGCCACAACATGGTCTTCTTTTATGGGACAATATTAGTCTTGTCTCCTTCATTTCTCTACTCAAGGACAACATAACTGTTACACCCATTAGTATAAGTGATTTCCAATAACTTTTACAGAGTTCCACACCGAACTCCCCTCATCAACACCATTTCTCCTCGTACCATCTTGCAAGTGCCCTTTCCAAATACAGTATCCACTCATGCATCATCCAACTTGCTTATAGATATTAGGCTCCTAGCTAGTTTTGGAATGTGCAGTACCCCAGGGAGAGTTCTAATCCTTCCATATTTTAGCAACAACTTAATCCTTCCACTTCCCATGATTTTGGCTGTCGACTCGTATCCTAGGAATACATCACCACCATCGTATTTTTCATATTTAGAGAACCACTCCCTGTGAGGGGTCATATGGTATGATGCACCTGAATCGATCAATCATACATCACAGTCTTCATGTGTACCTGTAGATTCCAGGTAATCATCACCTCCTTCTTCAGTGGAGGTTTTCCCCTCTGTGGAAGAGGTACTATCAGATCCCTTTGGTTTATCAACCTTCTTAGATTTTTTATCTTTCTTATAATGCCCTGTTTTACCACACTTCTAGCATTTTCTCAAATATTTTCTTGGAGATTTAGATCTACCTGTAGATTTAGATCTCCCCCTCGAAGTCTTACCAGGATTCTTGTCTTGGGTACGACCTCTTACAGATAAAGCATCTGTGTTATGACCATCCATGTTTCTCTGCCTCATCTCTTCATATAACAAGGATGCAACTACATCCTCATACTTCAATGTAGATTGAGTGGTACTACCAATTGCTACAACCAAATTATCCCAAGAGTCTGGAAAAGAACATAACAAATTAATACACTTATATTCTTCTGCAATCGTAATATTAACAAAGACAAGTTGACTTACCAGAGTATTAAAGGCATTTAAATGTTCTGTCACATAATCTCCATCTTCCATCCTAAGATGATACAACAAGAAACAACTTTTTACTATGGACTTTGATTGATACAAATTCCCTAACTTATCCCATAGTTCCTTGGTTGTAGATTCTCCCGAGACATTCAACAACACTGAATATTCCAGGCAGAGAAGAATAGTACTCCTTTCTCTTCTGTCCAACTTCTCCCAATCTTCCTTCGACATACCAGTAGGTGGTGTACTAGTAGTTTGTGTACTAGTAGGTTGTGTACAAGTCGATTGTGTGCCAATAGGCTGCGTACCAGTAGGCTGTGTACCAGGATCCACAATGATCCATTGTTCTTTGTCTACAAGACGGTCCTCCATATTGAGCTTCAATAGCTCAAATTTTTTATCATTGAACTTCTCTATATCGAATCTAGAAGAGCTCGCCAATCCTCTTTCTACACTCGAATCTCCACTGCAAAAGCTCCCACTAAACCCAGGTGTGTCACAGACCCAAGATAAACTTGATCTATCAAGACTGAGCCAAACCCTCAGCAACAAAGGCCTCCCTCTGAAGCCAAAAACAAGCTCTGATACCACATGTAAGTTTTAAACATGTGAAGTAAAGTAATGCATATAGATTCTTAAGAAAAACAGAAATTAATCAATGCCTATTACACATAGTACACAAAGATTTATACCGGAAACCCTTAATCGAGAGAAAACCTTTCAACTCTTCATTGTATTAATTTCACCATTCACCATACAATATATATACAATTTTTTTAGGTTTTATGTAGATACCAAAACCCTAATCCCTTAATATGGGATTAATTTAGAAAACCGCTAAAAATAGCAAAATCTGCTAAAATAGCAAAAACACCGAAAAAAAAAATCATGGCTTTGCCTCGGAGCCGAACGCTGTGCGTAACCATGAGGGGTCATACCTGCCCCTCCCTGGGACCCCCCTAGGAAGCTCCCGGCACACACGACACAAAGAGCACTACTAGAGGGATCATCAGACGCAGTTCTCGAATCTGACGCACCCACACACACATGCAAAGAATATAACACATACCCAACATCAATGGCCATTAAGATCGAGGAGAGTATGAATCGTTGGATCAATCTATGTCAGGAACATATCATGACCATCGAATTTCCTAACTACAAATGCATACTAATGCATACTAAAAAACACACTAAGAAACACACTTTTACCTAATGACACATTAGACCAAGTAGATCTTAACTAACTCCTAAGTGTCTAAATATCCTAACACATTGTTCATCATCGTATGGTACCACAACCTATAGAAACAAAAGAAAATTATATTTCAGGATGCCATAAAATAAAGAAATCACCATTGTGAATTTATCAAATTTGACAGATACTTGTGTATGCGATACAATGAATGAACATGATGCCTCTACTACTGCATCAGTGGTGGAGAAAGACACTCATGCATCTATTGACATAGAGGGTCTGTTATAGGGGTGTAGCAACTGCAAAACATCATACAATAAGATATTGAAAAAAATACACAAAATACTACACACACACACGCAACGATGAAGAACATAGACATTTTTAAGATACTAACCTCCTCCATGTAACTCTAATGTCCATTGAAATCCATCGACCCATAACAATTCTTCCCACAACTTGAGCATCTATGAGGCTTAGATGAACGACCACTTTATCCATGTGCCCTCTCCTGGATGCACTTTTTTGTAGGGGTTGAAGGTTTGATCCCTTTGCTAATGTTATGAGTGGGAACCTCCTACCAATATAGTGCAACAAAACTCCCATGTTTCACTAGACTCCAAGTCAATACTGATAAAGATACTTGTGCATGTTGGATGCCCTCTACACTGGGAGGATGTTGGGCACCCAATAGGCACAAGGAGGATGAGGACCCTATTTTAGGTCTTCTTCTAAGAGGACAAGGACCTAGCATAAGTTCATGCCTATCATGCTCCCTTGGAAATCACCAATGTCGAAGTAGTTGACATGGTGACCCAAAATAGATTCTGCCCATAATTTCCTCAAGAAATATAGAGGCACCTCCCTATTATTGCAGGGAGGTTTGTCGAACACCATGAACCATCTATCCATATAGTTATCACTAAATTATGGGGGGATGCACCAATCCATACAAATATGTTTCTTGTTGACATATGTTAGTAGTCCAGATCTAGGATCAATAAATAGAGACATCAAATCTTGTTTCAAAATATTTAACTCTTTTACTTAGTTTTGATCGATTCAAGTCCTATAATACTCAAACATCCTAGCCCTTTATTCAGAAATACTAGTTAATTTCTCTTGGGCACTTGCAATGGACAATAAAATGGTGTCCAATAAAGTGGCCAATGACAATTGAGTAGACTCTCTTGTACCCCTTAAGTCATCAACAAGTGATCTCAAGGTGGTCAGCCCTTCATCAATTTGTGTGTTTATGTTTGGTGGTTGTAGTGGGTTTGGGTTTTCTCTGCCTTTGTGTGCCAATTTTGTTGCAAATTAATAAGGGAGTTCATATAAATTAGGTCATTTTTTTAATTAAAATAAAAAATTACAAAAAACATGCAAATAGATAGTTTAAGAAATAAAATAAAATAAAAATAATCACAAATACATACTTGCCTTGTCTCCGAGACAATGTTAGGATATTATACCAATTCCACAAGTTTCTTCTTCTTCAAAGGTGAGTGAAAACAACCTATAAACAACATCATTGTGAACAGTATTAGGTAATTGTAACTTGCATTCATAATTTATAATAGGTTCAAATGCAATTGTATTTCCTTCACTAGCAAACTTTACTAATAAATATAATGTCTTTCTTTGAAGGTCACACAAACACCCTTGTAAGACCATTGTGGAAGGATGATGAAACGATACAATTATTTCCATTGAAGGACGAAGACCCCAAAGAAGTGTTTCTAGCATTTGTAAAGTTCCTAGGCATTGTTAAAGAAATGAAGGAATATTATGATGTTGTTTAGAGAAGAGTTGAGCTAGGTATACAACAAAGTGATGAAGTTGGAAATTCTTGGAAACATGAAATTTTTTAGGATGTGGAATATTTTCTAGAGGAGTATGTAGACATTGTGGTAAATGAAAAATCCAATGGGTTGTCACCTAAGAGGAGAATTGTGCATGACATAGACTTGATTTTGAGCATGATATTGTGATCAAGTTGTGTATAATATGAGTTCGATGAAGAGATTAAAGTTTAATTGATAGGTAGCATAGTTGTTTTCAAAGGTATATTTATTAGGGAATGCATGAGCTTGTGTATGGTTTTACTATTGATTACACAAAACATGAATGGTTAGTGTATACAATGTATATATAGTCTAGAATTGAATAATATCAAATCCGTAAATAGATTTCCTTTACTAAGCATGGATGATTTGATGGACAATTTGTGTGGCACCAAATATTTGTTGAGATAAATATGAAGAGTGGGTATCATTAAACTAGAATTAAAGAAGGTGGTGAATGGAACATTGCATTCAATACAAAAGGACTATGAGTAGTTATTTATTTAATCTAGGATGACTAATGTGCCAAGTACAATCGTGGTACAATCATGCAATTGATGATACTGTTGTTTCTATTATACACTCGTAAGTTTGTGGCCATGTATCTAGATGATATTTTGATATACAATGAGAGAAAATATGAGCATCTAGAACATCTAACATTGATGTTTGAGACCATGGTTAAAGAGGATTTATGAATTAATTTGAAGAAGTGTGAGTTATTTAAAAAGGAATTGGTGTACCTGGGTTTATTGTATACCAACAAGGTTTGTGCATGACCTAATCCAAGTAAACCTGATTGAAGTTAGGGGCTCTCATGATATTTCAAATTTATATATGAAGTTCATTGAGAAATACAATATCATTTTCTTAAATATTTTAAGCATGCATTTATGAAAAGTGACTTAACATGAACATAAAATATATCACTATCATATTGCATTTTACTTTTGACGTAACATAGAAATCAAATTGATGAGGTACTAAAAGCCAACAAAACCAAAATTTGTTATGCAATCAAACCTCGGGGATTCCCAAGTCCTTAGGAAGATGGAAGACATTTTGACATTCATTATCTTATTCAAATGGGACATGTTGTGAAGTAAAGGAAGAGAAATTAATCCTCTGATGTAGTAATATAGGAATTCAATATTCTATACATCAAGAAAGAGATCAAGCACTTAATGAGAATAGAAGAGCCATTTTGAGTTGATTAGGTCTCAAGATCTTATGATAATTATTGATTGGTTTATTGGGCATTGAAGGCCAAATTGAAAATTTCCAATTTTTTCACCGTTAGAAGAGTGATATGGCCATTCAAGTGATAGAGACGAAGATCCATTACCCTATGCACATAGAAGAAGTTTGTTCTAAATTCAAGAGCCATTATCAAGGTAAAAAATTACTAGAGTAGGAGAGGATAAGCTTCCTAGTTGGATTCCATAGGAGATCCATTACTATATGTCCATGGTGTCTTATGTAGCATATTTTTGGGGTTAGTTGGATTTTCTATAAAAACAAGAAAGTCGAATAGCTCCAGAATTTTGTTATTGGCATTTTGAGGTTCATTAGTTTATTCAAATGGGCCATGTTGTGAAGGAAAAAAATAGAAATCAAAGCTTTCTCTAAGGATGAAGCATACCCAACTTAAGTTGGAGATGGTGTTCAAATTTTCTAGATGCTAGGTGACCTCTACGACTTGTTTAGATTTTCTCAATGACTCTAAAAATGTGAGGCGTAGTGTTGTCTAAATTGCCATGAATCCCACCCATGGGCTCTTAAAGGAGCCTAACAAGAACATGCCTATGTGGCATGTTGAGTGGAGGTTCGGGGTTTGTTGAACCTCTCACATTAAGAACGCATGCACGTTCCTAGAAACATGCACACATTGTGCATTCTTGTTCACCCGTTGTCACTTTATCGTCCACCAACTTAGTGCTCTCACCCCTCAATATTAAATTATTTATTAAATTTTCATTTCACTTATTTTAATATATATATATATATATTTTTTTTTTATTTTGTAAAAAATTGATTAATTAACAAATTTAAAATTATCTCAAATACAATTTTCCTATCATAAGTCCATAATGTGTCACTGTTTCCAACTAAGCTTGCTCTTGTTAGACCAAGCAACTTGGCCTGGACTACCCCTCTTTCACTCAAGGTCTAAGGATATCTACGCCTTGAGCTACTTTATTACATTAAATTGTATGTTAATAAGTTCTATAATTAACCAATTGTGTGATCACGAACAAACAACAAATGAGAAAAAAAACACAAATATGGTTAAGCAACACCCATAAATACCTAACATCCATACAAAATTCTTATTATACAAAATGTTACAACAAAGTACACTACAATGTTTTGATAAAAAAAAACAAGAACACTTAAGTTGTACCAAAAAGAAAGAACACTTGACTCATATATAAAATACAAGTTTTGCTAAATCACCCAACTTGCCTCCCTACTATCTCACCAGCGAGTCTATCTCGCGAACCACGCCTTTCAACTTCTTCACCTTCACCACGCCTTTCACTCTATCGCATGTGTAATGGTCTCCAGAATAGAGATATCCAAGCGGGAATTTAGTGCTGCAGTTTTAGAAAAACATTAAAACACATTGACTTTTTCTCTTTAGCATTTGTAAGAAGCTTCGAGATACTCAACCAAGTGGAAATTTGAAATTGCAGTCATTAAAAAACAAAAGAATACATTGAACAAATACAAAGACTTGTACTTTACAACGCTTAAATTTAAAAAACTTTCCTCCATATCGCTGCATGCCAGCAAAATGCCAGTCTCACTTAGCATCGGAATTTTAAAAACACAATAAAAAACATTGCCAAAATACAAAAACCCAGTAAGTACATAAGACGTTTTATTTATTTTGAATGAACTCTTTTATTTTTATTTTTTTTCTTTCTTTTCGCTATATGCCAAGTCCCGCAAAATGCCAACGATGTGCAACGAAAGTCTTGAGTGTTCACATGCATAGCATTAATAAACCAATCATACCCACTGGTTGACTTCTTTTTTTCCCATCTCACCTGCCGCGAAATGCCAAAAACTGCAACGATAGTTTTCCCATGCACTAGATTTTAGTGTTGCGGTTTAAAAAAAAAAATAACACTCTTTCGCATGCGTGTAAGAAGCTTGGACATACTCACCCAAGTGGGGGGTGCTGAGGTTAGGAGGGGATGACGTTTGACGTTTGTCCGGGAACGTGGGAAAAGAGGTTTGTTTCCCGACTCCCGAGGTGGTAAAACCTCTTATAACATTACTATTATAGTGTGAGGATGACATACTCACCAAGTGGGGTGTTGAGTGCTGACGTTAGGAGAAGATGGCGTTTCTTCCGAAAAACCAAATACCAAAATCTGTAACGAAGTCTTCGCATGCACTAGATTTTAGTGTTGCAGTTTTTAGAAAAAGAATACGTTCTTTCACATGCCTGTAAGAAGCTTCTGACGTTGGCAGGGGATGACGTTTGTCCGGGAACGTGGGAAAACAGCTTTGTTTCCCAAGGTGGTAAAACCTCTTAGAACATTGCTATTATAGTGTGCCTGGCTGAATTATTATTATGGTGTGAGGATGGCATACGCACCCAAGTGGGGTGCTGAGTTAGGAGAAGATGACGTTTATTCCGAAACGCCACGTTACTGTATGGAAACATTATTATTATAATAGTGTATCGGGGTAAATTATTATTATAGAAAATTTCGACAATTTTTATGAGAAAAATAGTATCTCCAGTTAAAAAAAATAGCTACTAATTAAATTATATTATTACCATTACACCCCTTTCTTTTAAACATTCACGAGAAA
>ML795862.1:323948-334284 GCA_009831015.1 Picea engelmannii
GCAGGGATGTCATGGAAAGTTCTGGGAGATAATTCATTCAGAGAAAGTACCATTATGGGTGGAAGCTAAAAACAAAGGCCTGGATACCGTCCTAGATGCTTATAAGGATATGGAACGGCATTTCAAGGATGATAGCGAACATTCTTTGAAACATTACGAAGATGCTTATTATCCAAAAGAACACAATCCCTATCGCAGTTAATTAGGGTTGTGAATAAAGTCGGGTTAGACACTGCCTTAGTCCAAGGTAAGACCACCCACTTGTCTTAATAATCGTATAAAAGTAGGTGTGTAGTCTATTATGGTATTGACTTTACTGTCTTCAAGTATTATGGTGTTGACTTGATGTGGACGTTTGAAGTATAATGTCAAGGTTTTTTTAGGGTCTGAAGTCTGGAGTGGAAATCCGTCCATTATGTGTTATTCCAATGAAATGTTTGGTTGATTTTGATCGATTTTCGCCCTCCAAAGTGTTCTCTCGCCGTGGTATCTAATAGTATGTGTCACGGGTCAACCAAATTTTTTGTAATGGTTTGTGTATAATGTCGTTTGCATTAAAATGGTAATTGGTTTTGTAACTGTAAATGGTGTATAATGTTGTTTGCATTGTAATGTTAATTGGTTTGTGTATAATGTTTTTTTTTTTTTTGTTTAATAGTAATTGGGGATGGTATCTTTTATGGATGAATATAAATTTTATAATCTATTTTTAAGGTCACCCTCAAGTTAGACATCAAATTAGTGCATGAGACATTTTTGTCTATTTATTTGACTCTTAAATTTTAAGGAAATATATATACCATACTCTCTTCTAAATTTAAACTTGTGACATCTTTAAAAAAACGCAAATTCTTAACATTCTATTAAAAGTTTTATATATTACTTAAATTTGAGTAAAAAAAATAATAATCATCTTACAAAATCTTTTATAATATTATATATAATAACATTTATCTATAACATATAATATTTTAATGTTAATTTTCTTCCGATAATATTTGAATGTGTCTCATTCATAATGGATGCACTCAAATATGAACAAAAACTTGCAATGTGTCGAGTGTAATATAAAAGAAATTTCATGCTCTTTTTAATAATAATTAAATTTTATATTAAATTGAATTATGGATTTTTTTATTTTTTATAATTCAAATATTAATTACACATATATGGACAGAGAATATATACCTTAAGAAAAAAAATATTAATTATAAATGTATTTTTCAAAATAAAATAAAATAATAAAATATAATAAATTAAAATTTACATCATAAAATTTTATTTATAATAAAAATATTAATTTATGATATAAATATAAAAAAAAAAAAACTTATAAAATTTTTAATTATCTAAAAATATACATCAACATAAAATAAATATTGGAAACATCAAAATATACATTAACACAAAATAAATATTGAAAATATGCAAAATATACATCAACACAAAATAGATATTGGAAATACTCAATTTCATGTTAAAATATACAACCATAAAATAAATAGAATACAATAAAAAAAACAATTGATCATGAACACATTTACAATGAAACAAAAATATATGAATATTTAACACACAAATTAATTAACATATTATTAAACAAATCAAACATTAAATAAAAAGTTTTGAAATTATTTCAATTTCATGTTAAAATATACAACCATAAAATAAATAGAATACAATAAAAAAACAATTAACCATGAACACATTTACAATGAAACAAAAATATATGATTATTTAACACACAAATTAATTAACATATTATTAAACAAATCAAACATTAAATAAAAAGTTTTGAAATTATTTCAATTTCATGTTAAAATATACAACCATAAAATAAATAGAATACAATAAAAAAACAATTGACCATGAACACATTTACAATGAAACAAAAATATATGATTATTTAACATATAAATTAATTAACATATTATTAAACAAATCAAACATTAAATAAAAAGTTTTGAAATTATTTCAATTTCATGTTAAAATATACAACCATAAAATAAATAGAATACAATAAAAAAAACAATTGACCATGAACACATTTACAATGAAACAAAAATATATGATTATTTAACACACAAATTAATTAACATATTATTAAACAAATCAAACATTAAATAAAAAGTTTTGAAATTATTTCAAGCTTAATACTTGTATAATATTAAAGTATTATAATATTTTAAAAATATATATAACCTAAAGTATTATAATAATTTAAAAATATATAACTTAGTGGATATTTTATACATCGTTGTAATTTTTAAAAATAATATGTAGTAAGTTTTTATTTATAAAAAAAAAATAAAGTTTTTTTTTATTAACCTAAGACTATGAATTTAAGAAAAAATATTTATAATTAAGTATAAAATAAAAAATAATATTATTTTAATTTAAAAAAATAAAATTAAGTTTATAAATTATTTTTTAATTGTTTTTATTTTATCTTAATTTAAAAAAAAGATAATAAATAATTAAAAAATTAAAATATGAAATTATGTTTGTTTTGAAATGAGTTTAACTCTATAATAAAGTTTTCAAGATTAGTTTAGTTATCTTTAGAACCTATTTATGTTGACTTTTCTATATAATTTATGTAAATTTTGAGGTTTGCAATATTATTAGGGTAGGAGGGATTATCAAACTTATTAATCTATTCAATAGATAAAATGATTAAGTTTACTGGATAAGTATAAGGATGATGATGTTTTCTTAATGTGTCTTAGACTATCTTAATATGATGAAAAAGACAGAAAAAATAACAAAAAAATCTACTTAATTAAAAACTTGAATTTACTTATTTAGATATTTGTTTCAATCCACAATAAAAGCTTCAAAGTTAGTTTAGTTGTTTTAAAATTATTATTGCAAATATCACTATCAACACATCTAATATCATTGTATAAAGGATAACTTGTACAAGGAAATACTTTTCACCTTCAATCTGGTGTGGGTTTAAATTCACAATAAAATCTTCAAGATTAGTTTAATTGTCTTTATTGAGAATTTTATGGATTAAACTATTATTATGAATATAATTATAGCATATTCATTATAATTATATACATGATAACTTACAAGGAAATAAGGTTCTTTTCTCTTAATCTATGATTTTGTTATGTAATTCAAGCTAATTAGTCCTTAACTTAACAATGGTCCTTTTTTCTCAAGGCTTACAACTTTATTAAGATAAAAACGATGATAAAACATGGGATTAATGAAAATTTTATAATAAAATAGTTTTTTTAATATTTTTATCACTACATAAATTTTGGACATTTTATTTTCAATTTTCAACCTAAAATACAAATTATTTATATATAAGATAAAAAATCATATAATTGTATACAAATGTAACAATTAAATACATAATAATAATTACACACTATAATTCAATAAAAGAAGAAATAATTTCAATATAAGATACAAATGCTTCATATAGTTTAACACTAATAAATTTACTAAGGATGCAATAGTTTACACTATTAAATTTATTAAGGTGCAATAGTTTACATGAAGGTGCTATATAATTTACACTAAGTGCAATATCTGACAATATTAATGTGCAATGGTTTACACTAATATTTTTTATTTTTATTTGGTAAGATAGCTAGAGAATTCCATATTAAGCATGGAAAAAAAGTTTACATAATCTATGTTGTTGGTCTTCCACTGAGGAAACTAGACTGGTAGAAAAAGAATATTTTGTCTATCCATATTTTCTGGAGGGGCATGTATAACCTTAAATTACATATCATGATAAAGCATGAACTAAAGTCAAAATAGTAAAAGCTAAGAGAGGACTAATCTGTATCCCAATATCTTGGATGAGGAGAGACTAGAGTCATGTTGCCTAACACTTTACCCATTAGTGATTTCATGTTGCCTATATGACTAATAAACCAAAAAATTAACAAGCCTAACATTCAAAGAGTTAAATATGTATATTGTTGTCTTCAACAATAAGAACCTGGGGTTGGGCGACATTGAGCTCAAAGAAGTCCAGGCCCGTCAATTCCTCAACAAGCAAATTGAGTTTGTGGTCGACCAACTTGATTTGCAGTTGTACGTCATCTAACTAGAGAAAAATTTCATTATCTTTTTCATTTCATTCCACCAACACTTTACCCATTAGTGATTTCATTTTCTAGTATAAGTCCATTGTTTTGAAGTATTTGGTTTCCCTGGTGCGAAAAAAACTTGTATCCAGGACCCAAAATCACATTTCTGCATCCACGACCTTTTCTTGGATGAAGTGCATGTAAATTTTGGTTTTAACTTCACCCAATTCTATCTCATTTCAAACATTCGGGGGTGTGTTGGATCGAAAATTTTTAGTTGACTCCTTTGCATCCAATTGCGCTTTCGAGGCAGTGAGCCTACCACAACGACCTCGAGTCCAATGGCCATAACTACCCCTCACCATGAGAAAGAACCAGAAGAGAAAGTGTAAGGGGAGAACCACAGACTAATGAAGAAACCAAAGAGAGCACGAGAACATTGGAAACAAACCAAGAGTTGGAGAGGGAATAGAGAAATAGGAAGCGTATTCACGGGGAGTGAAGAACATGGCCATATGGGAGCTTGATTATGACCATGAAGGCTGACAGTGACATCCTGGGAATGTAAATTTCCACTGATGTGAGCCTTCATTGAGAAAACATGCAATTAAACCATACAAATCCAACATAATACATGATGAATAACCAACATTGTGGAGAAGTTTGCCTTGAAAGTTTTAGCACCTTCTAGCATTAGCTGTTGTCAAGCATGATAACAATGAGGAGCTGATAGGTGGATCCTTGAGTTCAGAGTAGAGGACGGGTATTCATAAGCCCTAAACATCAATTAATACCATGTTCACCTCCCTATCACCCCATCTGAGGGGGTTTACACTAATAAAGTTATTAAATATGTTATTTACAAATTTGAATAAACATTTTTAAGTTTCCCCACAAACTTTTTTGTGAGAAAAAACCTAAAACCTAAATCTTAATACTATAAACCTTAAAAATTAAAAATCAACCTTAATATTCTACTCATATGATGCAACACCCCTACCTCAGTAGGTTCTTCTTGACCTCCCGGTCTTTGGATCTTTCTATTTCCTTGAGCCGAAACGGCTCCTTAGTTCCCACTGGAACCTTCAATGCATATAGTACCACAGGTGCTTATTAGAAGTTACGCCTGTGCAAACAAGCACTAGACGCAAACCCCTACTCCATGTGACCACAGACTTAACCTGAAAAGGTGTTTTGAATTTCACGACTTTGCGATTTCTATTGTGAGTCCCCACCGACTCCTTCGATTCTCGAAACCCAAAAATGGGTTAACGGGTCCTTAGCTCCTCCCTTATGCTTACAACGTATGACCTCCAGTCAAATCTTGGGCTCCAACTTCGAGCGCATCGGGATTTCGCGACTCGTGAGTTCACGATGCAACTCTTCTCCCTTCTCCCAAAGTACGAACTCGCGACCTCTTTGCTACAAATCAACGGTCCTGAACCTTCGACGATCTGACGGTCTAGATCATGTTGGGACTTCGCGTATTGCAGATTCCTGAACACGACTTCCTCCACACTTTCGACTTCTGAAATGTCAAAATTCAAAGCGCCCAAACCAACGGCTCTCGTTGATTCAGATCTCACGGCTGCTACCTCTCTTGACCTTGCAAGTGTTGAAATACACTCAACCTTAACCTCTTCACTCATTCATTGGATCCATCGGTCCACGGAAAATCGGTGTTTCTCCCTCTGAGAATTCAACCGTCCGTTCAAGTTCTTAGAGATTCCTGGCCAAATAACTTGGCGTCTTTCCTCCTGAGCTTGGTTTCTGCGAGGTGACTTCGACCCTCGTCCTTCCTTTGAACTTTCCAAGACTTTAGCTCTCCTTTGCTTGATTCTGGCTACAACTCAAGGATTCCAAGGAATTCTACTTGCACTCCTTGTGACCTTCACGATAATCACTGGTTATCTGAACTCTCCAACTTTGTGCACTCCTTGTGATAGTAGCTCTCTAACCACTCACCGGGTTAGAAAAAGTCTAAGAATTCAACCTACTCGCGCACACCTTGCACGCCTCTGTACTATACTTAAAACTTCTGCTGGTGTAAGAACAACAGTATCCCTCCTGAGTTTTTCTGAGACAACTTAGAATCTCGTCAATGCACTCCTTGCGGAATTTCATTGCACTCCTTGCAGGAATTCTCAAGAAGAGAAACAATTGTAACTTACACTCTCCCTCTCATGGAATTCATATATTCAAGATGAAATCATACGCATAAAGCATTGGAAAAAATGAATAACAGAGTATATAAGCAAACTGTAAACATACCATTCAATAGATGCAAACAGTAACCACAAGAACACCATGAAATTGAGTCAAAGCATTCTTATATTAATTCAAGTGCTTTTGTACATGGGTTCAATAGAGACAACTATCTGCTCATACAACTTCTACCATCTATGTTCTTCTTTGATCTCCTATTCTCTTTCTCCACAACTCTACTCTTCTAACAACTACTAAGAGAATAATGGTACAATACAATACATATGAGGGAGTTTTCTAGAGTTTTACCTCCTAATAATCAAGCTATCTAACTAAATTAAAGCCTATATCTACTTTACATTCATTACACTAAATGATTACAACCGGAAGATGAGATAAAACGCTCAAGATATACGTTACAATCTCCCAACCATAAAAGAAAATATATCTTTTCCAGATATTACATTAATGTTTCATCCTTTCAAATTCAAAACGTCCTCAAAACGGACATTGGTGCATATCCAACTGTCCTTCCTCTTTTGTGCTTGCTTACGATGCTTCTGCATCATACTCCTCTGGCTGAAAAATTCATGGGATCCTATCCATGAGCTCTTGCACCGTCTGTCCATGTTTCTGGATCTTCGCTTCGCCTCCCAGCTAACATCTTCAATTGGGTGTCTCTTCCACTTTACCAAGCATTCAAAATACATCTTCCTTCGGGTCTTCTTTCTAGCTCTATGATCAATGATTTTTTCCATCTATGCCTTTTCAACTACAGGTAGTTGTTTGACCCACTGAACTTCCTTTTGAGTCTCTTCTCCTCTCGCTTCATCTGCTCTATAAGGATACAGATCTACTACATTGAATATGGGTGATATGCCCACATCATCTGGCAATTCTATCTCATAATAATTTTCCTCAAACTTTCTTAGAATCTTACATGGCCCTATCTTTTTCATCTTCAACTTATTATATGTTCCCCTTGGGAACCTTTCTTTTCTTAGGTGTGTTAAGACTAGATCTCCCACTTCGAACTAAAACTCTCTCCTGTGTTGATATGATTTGCGCTTGTATTCCTGATTGGAACTCTGCAACCTCTCTTTAATCTTATTGTGGAGCTCTTGCATCTCTGCTACAAAGTCTTTTGTTCCAAGACTTTTGAACTCATTCTACTCTAATTCTCTCAACTCAGATACTCCCCTTCACTGCATTCCATACATTATATGGAATGGGATTTGTCCTGTGCTTCTATTAGGTGAGTCATTATATGCAAATTTCACTTGTGGCAGAATCTGATTCCACTGACTATGATGTTTAGCTACTAAACTCCTCAACAAGTCTCCCAAACTTCGATTTACTACCTCAGTTTGTCCATCCGTCTGAGGGTGATATGCTGAACTAAAAGATAATTTTTTCCCCAGCTTTTTCCATAGTGTCCTCCAAAAATGACCAACAAATTTGGTGTCTCGATCTGAAACAATACTCTTGGGTAAACCATGAAGTCGAACAACTTCTTTGAAAACCATGTTTGCAATGTGTGTTGCATCACTGATATTCTGACATGGAATAAAATGTGCCATTTTTGAGAATCTGTCAACTACCACGAATACAG
This sequence comes from Picea engelmannii, assembly GCA_009831015.1. Taxonomy (NCBI): domain Eukaryota; kingdom Viridiplantae; phylum Streptophyta; class Pinopsida; order Pinales; family Pinaceae; genus Picea; species Picea engelmannii. Next base: position 331,830 of record ML795862.1, read on the forward strand.
AATCACAACCCCTCTGTATCCTTGGCAGTCCTAACACAAAATCCATGCTTACCACATCCCACAACCTCTCTGGCACTGGAAATGGTTGGTACAATCCTGTATTCTATATTTTCCCCTTTGTGTGCTGGCAAATTCTACATCTGTTCAAAAATTTCTTGACATCCGTCCTCATCCCTGGCCAATAATAAAAGTTGTTCAGTTGCGCAAATGTTTTATCATGGACGAAATGTCCAACCAATCCCCCACTATGTTTTTCCTTTCGAAGGTTTTATCTCATAGAACTCTTCGGGATACACAACTGATTTCCTTTGAATAATAATCCATCCTGGATCAAATATTCAACCCATTGGATTCTATCTCTTAGAACATGATTCTCACATGCTTCATAAGCGTCCTTGAAATCTAAATCATCTCTATACACTTACTTAATGCTATCAAAACCTAAGGTATTCACACGAAACTCCTGTAGAATCAAAAATTTCCTTCTCAATGCATCAACAACCTTATTAATAGTTCCAGAAATGTGATTTATAACAAAAGTAAAGTTCTGCATAAATTCAACCCATTTTGCATGTTTTTGGTTCAGTTTCTCCTTTCTGGTTATAAACTGTAAGGCCTGATTGTCGCTATACAAAACAAACTCTTTCGGAACCAAGGCCTGTATGACTGCATAAAACTCTTTATCATACGTGGAATAATTCCTCTTGGCATCATTTAGCTTCTCTCTGAAGTATGCAATTGGTCTATTGTCTTGACTTAAGACTGCTCTAATCGCAAATCCACTTGCATCACATATGACTTGAAATGTATTACTAAAATATGGTAGAAACAGAACTGGTTGTCCAATTATCTTCTCCTTTAACAACTTGAAACTTTTCTTTGCTTCCTCTGTCCAATGAAAATATTTATGTCTTTTCTTGACTGTGTTCATCATTGATGTGCTAATCCCACTAAAATTTCTGATGAACTTCCTATAAAAACTGGCTAGTCCATGGAAGATTTTGACTTCAAATATATTCCTCGGCGATGACCATTATTTGATTGCTTTTACCTTCTTAGGATCCATATTCAACTCATTCGAAGAGATCATGAACCCCAAATAGATGAGTTTTGTCTTCATGAAAGATGACTTCTTCAGATTTATTAGCAACTTCTCTTGTTGCATCCTCCTCATTACTATAGTTAAATGTCTCAAGTGTTCTTCCTCGGTCTTACTAAAGATCAGTATATCATCAAGATACATAATTTCAAACTTTCCAATGAAATCTTTCAAGACTTCGTTCATCAATCCCATGAAATTACTTGGCCCATTCGCCAAACCAAATGACATGACAAGCCATTCATATAGCCCTTCATTCATCTTGAATGTTGTCTTCCATTCATCACCTTCCCTCATTCTAATATGATGATATCCGCTTTTCAAATCAATTTTTGAAAAAACTTTGCTCCACTCAAGCAATCCATCAAGTCATCCATCCCGGGTAGAGGAAATCTATACCTGATGGTGATTTCGTTTATAGCCCTCGATTCTATACAAAATCTCCATCCACCATCCTTCTTTGGAATTAACATTGTTGGTACATTGCATGGACTCAAGATTTCCCTAATTAACACTTTTTCCATCAAAACCTGGACTTGCTTCTTGAATTCTTCATTCTCTTGCGGTGTCAGTCTGTATGATGCATTGTTTGGAAAACTCACTCCTGTATAAGGTCAATGTTATGGATTATACTTATGATGGCTGGAAATGAACAAGGTAAATATTCCAACACTATATCAGCGAAATTCTCTATCATTTCCTTATTTTCCTCAGGTAGATCAACTATTGAGGTACTGGTCAAGATGACTCTAGTTTTCTTCACCACAATGAACTGCATGTCTTCTTCTTTCTTGACTTCATCCAGAAGTTCCTTCCCACTCATGAGAAGTATAGTATTACTTGTTTCTTCTTTCACCTTCTTGTTTTCAATTGGCAACAACATATGTGTTCTACCATTCTTCTCCAAGGTGTATTTGTTATTTCTCCCATCATGAACAAATTTTTTGTCATATTGCCATGGTCTCCCCAACAAACGATGACAGACATCCACGGGAATAACATCACATAAATCTCATCTCTATATCCCCCTATCTTATATTCAACTAAACATTGTTTAGTGACAGTTACCTGATGTCCTTTTCGTAACCATGAGACCTTGTATGGGCTTGGATTTGCAACCATCTCCAATTCCAGCTTCTCCACCATCTATGTGGATACTATATTATCTGTGCTTCCACTGCCCACAATTACCTTTCATACCCTATCCTTGGTCTTGCAAGCAGGGGTGATTTTAAGAACCCCCCCTAAATTTATATGTATAATAAATGGGCGAATCCCCATGATACATAGGAAAAATTGAGGGCTATTTTATCAATAATATAAAATGTATATATAATTTTTTGGCGAATATTTTAG
>ML795862.1:346788-395571 GCA_009831015.1 Picea engelmannii
ATAACATAAAAGGAAATAGCCAAGAGGTCATCAGAATTTATACAATGTTGCAAAAACGTTTAACATAGAAATACAAGATACTCCAACAAGTTTTGGAATAATAGTGTTTGAAAAAGTGCAAGTAAATCAATGACAGCTCTTGGCAAATTTCAAACAAGTCCTAATGAGGTGAGGAGACAGAGCACACCAAAAGGAATAAACTTCAATTACCAAATTAAATCCCTCGCGCGGAACCTTCCAAGTTTCTTCTGCTCTGAACACTGAACAGGCGGCTCCACGGACCACCAGGCTAATAACTGTAACAAATTCTAGTTTCTAACTTTCTTCTGCTCTGAACAGGCGGCTCCACCATGGTTCACTAACATCTCTTGCGGCTTTCCCTCTTTCCAAATTCCGTTCGGGAAATAAACTCGAAAATTCAATATATGTAAATCGGGCCTTGGGGATTTTAGTAGACTCTGTAGTTCTCACGAACGAACCAGACAAGTAACAAAGCAATGATTTTAACCTGATGCCATACAATTTATACCAATTTATACCAGGTGGGAGGGACAAAATGTAGCTACCCAATGCCCATACCACAAAATCTGGGCGAATTAAACCATAAACCTCGATTTTACCAAATGCTTGGGCGAAGAAGCTATCAAAAATTCCCATACTTCTAGAAATTTGGTTAATGGAAGCTTGTCCCTCCAAATTTTAGGGGCGAAATACAATTTTTTTTCCTCTATCTCCCCTAATAACAAGGGCTAACCCTGTACATGATTTTTCCCCTAAAATAAATTACGGGCTAATGATATAATTTTTAAAAAATCACTTTAATACAAAAAATTCGCCCAATAAAAAATTGGAAGCCCCTAAATTTCACCCATGGGCGAAATTTCACCCCTAAAATCATCTATGCTTGCAAGCAGTTCTGAACAAATTGTTCCTTTGGACTGGATTCTCTATCTCCTTCTATGGCTTGAAGAGAACTTTCCTCATCATCAAGGATCTTTTGCCTTCTGCATCTTCTGGCTCAACATTTTGCCTTTGCGGTTTTGAAATGTGAGCTTCACCTCCTCCATCTCTTTTTCTATCGGGACATTCAAAATATTTGTGTGTGATCTTTCCACAGACAAAACACTTTATTTCACCACCTCTGCCTCTTCCTCTTCCTCTTGCTCAAGGAAAATTGTTCCTATCGGCATACTGTCCTCCTTGTGAACTTCCTCCCCCTTCTGGGTGAGTATGAGGTTTATTTTCTTCATCCTTGGGCTTCTGTATTCTGTCCTGGGTAATTGTTTTTCCTCTACTATGACTTCTACCTCTGACCCTTTGACCTTGCTTTCGAGCCAATTTTACTTCTTCCTTTGAAGTAATTTGATAAGAATCTTCTACATTTATGATTGTCACCATGCTCATCTCATCTTGAATTTCATATCTCAATCCATTCATGTATCTGGCGAATTTTTCATCATCACTCTCGTGATGACCAGCTCTAATGTTGAGTTTGTAAAATTCCTCAGTGTATTCCTTCACTATCATCCCTTTCTGTCTCAAATTCTCCATTATTCGAAACAGATTAATTTGGTAATCTATGGGTATAAACTTGGCTTTCATATTTGTGACCATCCTATTCTAATTTTTGATTTGTTGTTTGCCTTTGCAACGCCAGCCTACAGTTCATCCCTCCATAGTGATGCATGCCCTTTTAGTCTAGTGACATTGTGCTTTACTTTCTTATCTTCTTAGATATCCTCATATTCAAAGTATTTTTCTATAGCTCTAAACCAATCTAGTAGCTCCTCAACGTCTAAGTTTCCTTCATACATCAGGATGTCCATTTTTTCTCTAGCCCCTATTCTTGCAAAAACTTTGAATAGATGTTCTTCTGCAGCATCTTTGGCTACAACTTCTTCTTCGGCTCTAGCTTCGTTTTCTCTTTCAGCCTCACTGATATCTTCAATATCAGTTGTTCGTCTCTGTGTTGTCTCTATAACATCCAATCAAGCACGAAGTTATCTCATCTCCCTTTCCACGTCTGGATCGGGAATAGCTCTCTCTTGACGTCTCCTCAACGACATTGTTTCAATCTGTCCATGCAGAATTCAAATCACAATTTTCCCCTATCTTCCTTTTATAGAAAACAAAAGTTGTTAGCTCTGATACCACCTAATGCAGCACCCCTACCTCAGTAGGTTCTTCTTGACCTCCCATTCTTTGGATCTTTCTATTTCCTTGAGCCGAAACGACTCCTTAGTTTCCACTGAAACCTTCAATGCATATAGTATCACATGTCCTTCTTAGAAGTTACACCTGTGCGAACAAGCACTATACGCAAACCCCTACTCCACGTGACCACCTGGCGTGACCACAGACTTAACCTGAAAACGTGTTTCAGATTTCACGACTTTGCAATTTCTATTGTGCTTCCCCACCGACTCCTTCGATTCCTAAAACCCCAAAATGGGTTAATGAGTCTTTAGCTCCTCCCTTATGCTTCTGACGTATGACCTCTAGTCAAATATTGGGATCCACCTCCAAGCGCGTCAGGATTTCGCGACTCATGAGTTCGCGATGCAAATCTTCTTCCTTCTCCTAAAGTCCGAACTCACGACCTCTTTTCTACAAATCAACAGTCATGAACCTTCCGTGATCTGATGGTCCAGATCGTTTCGGGACTTCGTGTATCAGGGATTCCCTAAAATGACTTCCTCCACACTTTCGACTTCCAAAATGCTGAAATTCAAAGCACCCAAACCAATGGCTCTCATTGATTCAGATCTAACGACTACTACCTCTCCTGATCTTGTGAGTGTTGAAAGACACTTAGCCTTAACCTCTCCACTGATCCACTGGATCCAATGGTCCACGGAAAATCAGTGTTTCTCCCTCTGAGAATTCAACTATCTGTTCAAGTTCTCAGAGATTCCTGGCCAAATAACTTGGCGTATTTCCTCCTGAGCTTGGTTTTTGCGATGTGACTTCGACCCTCGTCCTTCCTTTAGACTTTCCAAGACTTTATCTCTCCTGAGCTTGATTCTGGCTGGAACTCAAATATTCCAAGGAATTCTACTCGCACTCCTTGTGACCTTCAGGATAGTCACTGATTATATAAAATCTCCAACTCTGTGCACTCCTTGCGACAGTAGCTCTTAAACCACTCATTGGGTTAGAGAAAGTTTAAGACTTCAACCTTCCTGCGCACACCTTGCACAGATATGTACTATAATTGCACTTCTACTGGTGTAAGAACAACGGTATCCCTCCTGAGTTTTTCTAAGATAACTCAAAATATCGTAAATGCACTCCTTGCAGACTTTCACTACACTCCTTGGAGGAATTCTCAGGAAGAGAAACAATTGAAACTTACACTCTCCCTCTCACAAACTTCATACATTCAACATGAAATCATACACATAAAGCATTGAAACAAATGCATAACAGAGTATATAAGAAAAATGTAAACATACCATTCAATAAATGAAAACCGTAACCACAAAAAAACCATGAAATTGTGTCAAAGCATTCTTATATTAATTCAAGTGCTTCTGTATATGGGTTCAATAGTGACAACTATCTTCTCATACAACTTCTACCATCATGTTCCTTTGTTCTCTCCTATTCTTTTGCCTACAACTCTACTCTTCTAACAATTACTAAGAGAATAATGGTACAATATAATACATACGAGGGAGATTTCTAGAGTTTTCCCTCCTACTACTCAATCTATCTAATCAAATTAAAGCCTATATCTACTTTACATTCATTACACTAAATGCTTACAACCGGTAGATGAGAGAAAACGCTCAAGATATGCGTTACAATCTCCCAACCATAAAAGAAAATATATCTTTTCCAGATATTACATTAATGTTTCATCCTTTCAAATTCAAAACGTCCTCAAAATGCGCGTTGGTGCATATCCAGTTGTCCTTCCTCTTTTGAGCTTTCTTACGATGCTCATGCATCATATTCCTCTGGCTGTAAAATTCATGGGCTCTTGTCCATGAGCTCCTGCACCGTCTGCCCATGTTTATGGATCTTTGCTTCGCCTTCCTAGCTGGCATATTCAATTGGGTGTCCCTTCCACTTTACCAAGTATTCAAAATACGTCTTCCTTCGGGTCTTCTTGCTAGATATCTAATCAATGATCTTTTCCATCTGTGCCTTTTCAGCTACAGGTAGTTGTTTGACCCACTGAACTTCCTTCTGAGTCTCTTCTCTTCTCTCTTCATATGCTATGTAAGGATACAAATCTGCTACGTTGAATATGGGTGATATGCTCACATCATCTGGAAATTCTATCTCATAATAATTTGCCTCAAACTTTCTTAGAATCTTACACGGCCCTATCTTTTTCATCTTCAGCTTATTATATGTTCCCCTTGGGAACCTTTCTTTTCTTAGGTGTTCTAAGACTAGATCTCCCACTTCGAACTGAAAAATTCTCCTATGTTGATCTGCTCTGCGCTTGTATTCCTGATTGGAACTCTGCAACTGCTCTTTAATCTTACCGTGGAGCTCTTGCATCTCTGCTGCAAATTCTTCCGCTCCAACACTTCTGGACTCATTCTTCTCTAAGTCTCTCAACTTAGATACTCCCCTTCGCTGCATTCCATACATTATCTAGAATGGGCTCTGTCCTGTTCTTCTATTAGGCGAGTCATTATATGCAAATTCCACTTATGGCAGAATATGATCAAACTGACTATGATGTTCAGCTACTAAACTCCTCAACAAGTCTCCCAAACTTTGATTTACTACCTCATTTTGTCCATATGTCTGAGGGTGATATGCTGAGCTAAAAGATAAATTTGTCCCCAACCTTTTCCATAGTGTCCTCCAGAAATGACCAATAAATTTGGTGTCTCGATCTGAAACAATACTCTTGGGTAAACCATTAGGTCGAACAACTTCTTTGAAAAATAGGTTCGCAATGTGTGTTGCATCACTAGTTTTCTGACATGGAATAAAATGTGCCATTTTTGAGAATTTTTCGACTACCACGAATACAAAATCACAACCACTCTATGTCCTTGGTAGTCCTAACACAAAATCCATGCTTACCACATCCCACGACCTTCTTGGCACTGGCAATGGTTGGTGCAATCCTGTATTCTATCTTTTCCCCTTTACGTGCTGGCAAATTCTACATTTGTTCAAAAATTTATTGACATCCGTCCTCATGCCTAGCCAATAATACAAGTTGTTCAGTTGCGCAAATGTTTTATCATGGCCGAAATGTCCAGCATATCCCCCACTATTTTTTTCCTTTAGAAGGTTTTCTCTCATAGAACTCTTCGGGATACACAATTGATTTCCTTTGAATAATAATCCATCCTGGATCAAATATTCAACCCATTGGCTTCTATCTCTTAGAACAAGATTCTCACATGCTTGATAAGCATCCTTGAAATATGAATCATCTCTATACATTTCCTTAAGGCTATAAAAACCTAAGGTCTTCACACGAAACTCCTGCAGAATCAAACATTTTCTGCTCAATGCATCAACAACCTTGTTAGTAGTTCCAGAAATGTGGTTTATAACAAAAGTAAAGTTCTGCATAAATTCAACCCATTTTGCATGTTTCTGGTTCAATTTCTCCCATTTGGTTATAAATTGTAAGGCCCGGTTGTCGCTATACAAAACAAACTCTTTCAGAATCGAGTAGTGCCTCCATTTCTTCAACGCTTGTATGACTGCATAAAACTCTTTATCATACGTGGAATAATTCCTCTTGGCATCATTCAGCTTCTCACTGAAGTATGCAATTGGTCTATTGTCTTGACTTAAGACTGCTCCAATCACAAATCCACTTGTCTCACATCTGACTTGAAATGTCTTACTAAAATCTGGCAAAACCAAAACTGGTTGTCCAGTTATCTTCTCCTTTAAGAACTTGAAATTTTTCTCTGCTTCCTCTATCCAATGAAAATATTTATGTATTTTCTTGATTGTGTCCATCATTGATGCTCTAATCCCACTAAAATTTCTGATGAACTTCCTGTAAAATCTGACTTGTCCATGGAAGCTTCTTACTTCAAAGATATTCCTTGGCGATGGCCATTCTTTGATCGTTTTTACCTTCTTAGGATCCATCTTCAACTCATTCGAAGAGATCATGAACCCCAAATAGATGAGTTATGTCTTCATGAAAGACGACTTCTTCAGATTTATTAACAACTTCTCTTGCTACATCCTCCTCATTACTAGAGTTAAATGTCTCAAGTTTTCTTCCTCAGTCTTACTAAAGATCAATATATAATCAAGATACACAATTACAAACTTTCCAATGAAATCTTTCAAGACTTTGTTCATCAATCTCATGAAAGTACTTGGGGCATTCGCCAAACCAAACGTCATGACAATCCATTCATACAACCCTTCATTCATCTTGAATGTTGTCTTCCATTCATCACCTTCCCTCATTCTAATCTGATGATATACGCTTTTCAAATGAATTTTTGAAAAAAGATTTGCTCCACTCAAGCAATCCATCAAGTCATCCATCCTGGGTAAAGAAAATCTATACCTGATGTTAATTTTTTGTATAGCCCTCGAGTATCTACACAATATCCATCCACCATCCTTCTTTGGACTTAACATTGTTGGTATAGCGCATGGACTCAAGCTTTCCCTAATTAACCCTTTGTCCATCAAGCCCTGGACTTCCTTCTTGAATTCTTCATTTTCCTGCAACGTCAGTCTGTACACTTCTTTGTTTGGAAAACTCGCTCCTGGTATAAGGCCAATGTGATGGCTTATACTTCTGATGGGCGAAAATGAACAAGGTAAATCGTCCACCACTATATCAGCGAAGTTCTCCATCATATCCTGAATTTTCTTAGGTAGATCATCTATTGAGTACTGGTCAAGATGACTATAGGTTTCCTCACCACAACGAACTTCATGTCTTCTTCTTTCTTGAATTCATCCAGAAGTTCCTTCCCACTCACGTGAAGTACAATATTGCTTGTTTCTTCTTTCACCTTCTTGTCTTCAATTGGCAACAACATATGTGTTCTACCATTCTTCTCCAAGGTGTATGTGTTCTTTCTCCCATCATGAACAACATTTCTGTCATATTTCCACGGTCTCCCCAACAAAAGATGACAAACATCCATGGGAATAAAATCACATAAATCTCATCTCTATATCCCCCTACTTAAATTCAACTAAACATTGTTTAGTGACAGTTACTTGATGTCATTTTTGTAACCACGAGACCTTGTATGGGCTTGGATGTGCAACCGTCTCTAATTCCAACTTCTCCACCATCTATGTGGATACTAGATTATCCGTGCTTCCACTGTCCAAAATTACCTTGCATACCCTATCCTTGGTCTTGCAAGCAGTTCTGAACAAATTGCTCCTCTGGACTGGATTCTCTATCTCCTTCTATGGCTTCAAGAGAACTTTCCTCATCAACAAGGATCTTCCACCTTCTGCATCTTTTGCCTCAACATTTTGCCTCTACGCTTCTGAAATGTGAGATTTACCTCCTCCATCCCTTTTTCTATTAGGACATTAAAATATGTGTGTCTGATCTTTCCACAGACAAAACACTTAATTTCACCACCTCTACCTCTTCCTCTTCCTCTTGTTCGAGGAAAAGTGTTCCTATTGGCATACTATCCTCCTTGTGAACTTCCTCCTCTTTCTGTGTGAGTATGAGGTTTTTTTTCTTCGTCCTTGGGCTTCTCTACTCTGTCCTGGGCAATTTCTTTGCCTGTGCTCTGAATTCTACCTCTGCCCCTTTGACATTTCTTTCGGGCCAATTTTACTTCTGACTTTGAAGCAATTTGATAAGCATCTTCTACATTCCTGATTGTCACCATGCTCATATCATATTGAATTTCATATCTCAAGCCATTCATGTATCTAGTGACTTTTTCATCATCACTATCACGATGACCAGCTCTGATGTTGAGTCTGTAAAATTCCTCAGTGTATTCCTTCACAGTCATCCCTTTCTGTCTCAAATTCTTCATTCTTCGAAACAGATTAATTTGGTAATCTCTGGGTATAAACTTGGCTTTCATCTTTGCGACCATCCTATCCCAAATTTTGATTCGTTGTTTGCCTTTGCAATGCCTGCCAACCTACAGTTCATCCCATCACATTGTTGCATGCCCTTTCAGTCTAGTGACATCGTGCTTTACTTTCTTATCTTCTTTGATATCCTCATATTCGAAGTATTTATCTAGAGCTCTAAACCAATCTAGTAGCTCCTCAATGTCTAAGTTGCCTTCATACATCGGTATGTCGATTTTTTCTCTGGCCCCTATTCTTGCAACAAGTTTGAATAGACGTTTTTTTTGCAGCATCTTCGGCTACAACTTCTTCTTTGGCTCCAGCTTCGTTTTCGCTTTTAGCCTCACTGATATATCCAGTATCAGTTGTTCGTCTCTGTGTTGTATCCATAGTATTCAATCGAACACAAAGTTATCTCATCTCCCTTTCCACAGCTGGATCGGGCATAACTCTCTCTTGACGTCTCCTCGATGGCATTGTTTCAATATATCCACACAAAATTCAAATCACAATTGTCCCTTGTCTTCCCTCTACAGAAAACAAAAGTTGTTAGCTCTGATACCACCTGACGCAACACCCCTACCTCAGTAGGTTCTGCTTGACCTCCAGGTCTTTGGATCTTTCTATTTCCTTGAGTCGAAACGACTCCTTAGTTCCCACTGGAACCTTCAATGCATATAGTACCACAGTTCCTTCTTAGAAGTTACGCTTGTGCAAACAAGAAGTATACACAAACCCCTACTCCACGTGACCACCTGTCGTGACCACATAATTAACCCGAAAAGGTGTTTCGGATTTCATGACTTCACAATTTCTATTGTGATTCTCCACTGACTGCTTCGATTCCTGAAACCCCGAAATGGGTTAATAGGTCTTTAGCTCCTCCCTTATGCTTCCGACGTATGACCTCCTGTCAAATCTTGGGGTCCACCTCCGAGCGCGTCGAGATTTCGTGACTTGCGACCTCTTTGCTACAGATCAATAGTCCTGAACCTTCCACGATCTGACGGTCCAGATCGTGTCAGGACTTCGCGTATCGGGGATTCCCAAAAATGACTTCCTCAACACTTCTGACTTCCGAAATATCAAAATTCAAAGTGCCCAAACCAACGACTCGCATTGATTCAGATCTAACAGTTGTTATCTCTCCTGAGCTTGCGAGTGTTGAAAGACATTCAACCTTAACCTCTCCGCTAATCCACTGGATCCAACGGTCCACGAAAAATCAATGTTTCTCCCTCTGAGAATTCAACCGTCCTTTCAATTTCTCAGAGATTCTTGGCCAAATAACTTGGCGTCTTTCCTCCTGATCTTGGTTTCTGCGAGGTGACTTCGACCCTCGTCCTTCCTTTGAACTTTCTAAGACTTTATCTCTCCTGAGCTTGTTTTTGGCTGCAACTCAAGGATTCCAAGGAATTCTACTCGCACTCCTTATGACCTTCACGATAATCATTGATTATCTGAATTCTCCAACTCTGCGCACTCCTTGCGACAGTAGCTCTTCAACCACTCACTGGGTTAGAAAAAGTCTAAGACTTCAACTTGCCTGCGCACACCTTGCACGGCTTTGTACTATACTTGCACTTATGCTGGTGTAAGAACAATGGTATCCCTCCTGATTTTTTCTGAGATAACTCAGAATCTCGTCAACGCACTCCTTGCGGACTTTCATTACACTCCTTAGAGGAATTCTCAGGAAGAGAAACAATTGAAACTTACACTCTCCCTCTTACGGACTTCATACATTCAACATGAAATCATACGCATAAAGCATTGAAACAAATGCATAACAGAGTATATAAGCAAACTGTAAACATACCATTGAATAGATGCAAACAGTAACCACAACAACACTATGAAATTGAGTCAAAGCATTCTTATATTAATTCAAGTGCTTTTGTACATGGGTTCAATAGCGACAACTATCTGCTCATACAACATCTACCATCTATGTTCTTATCTGCTCTCCTATTCTCTTGCTCTACAACTCTACTCTTCTAACAACTACTAAGAGAATAATGGTACAATATAATACATACGAGGGAGATTTCTAGAGTTTTCCCTCCTACTACTCAAGCTATCTAATCGAATTAAATCCTATATCTACTTTACATTCATTACACTGAATGCTTACAACCGGCAGATGAGAGTAAACACTCAAGATCTGTGTTACAATCTCCCAACCATAAAATCAAATATATCTTTTCCAGATATTACATTAATGTTTCATCCTTTCAAATTCAAAACGTCCTCAAAACACGCGCTGATGCATATCCAGCTATCCTTCCGCTTTTGTGCTTGCTTACAATGCTCCTGCATCATCATACATAAAAGTAAAAATTTAATCTAAAAAGCTAATTATTAAAATATCTAATAATTGTTAAATAATCTTATATATTATTGACATTACATCAATCAAATCCAACCAAACTAACCCAAATATATGGAATTATTAAAAATAAAATTATTTAAAAAATAAAATCTAAAGACAAGTAGTAACTACACTTTCTACACACAACAATCATACCATGCTAGAATTCATCATACAATGTTATTGTATCCCATGCAAAGTTTAATCTATGCATTGTCGTATCCATAAGATAGTTATGAACGAACATATAATTTATAGCAAAATACATTTATGATATTTCAATAAATAACACAATTCTTTATTTATAATTCTCTTCATTAGAAACTCATTTAGAATCGTAGCCATTATTTTTACACATGAATATTTTATACAAATTAGACCTTTCAACTACAAAATATTACTATTCATACCCTTCTTTAAACATATTTCATGAAAAAGAATAAAAACTATTCATTGATGAACAACTTCTCAAACATGTTTCACATGTCACCTTTCAATCATAAACATAATAAACATGTTCAAAGAAATACCAATTCGTTACAATACTCATTTCTAGGTTTATAAATTTTAAGAGATTTTTCTTGCAGAAGCTTCAAAAGATTAAAATGGTTCAATCCAAAAGTGAACTTAAAAATTGGCAGCATATTTATAATTTAATACTTTCATGAATGATTTTTACACATTTAAATGCAAAAGTTCAATGTAAAATTGAGGAATCACACCTTTTCACAAAATTATCCTCTTGTTTCTTATGGGTCTTGACAAAACAACCATAGATGCTCATGGCCTTCCCTAAGGCAACCCATGAGTGCCCATGCATGCGGTCACTACGGATCTTGGTCACCTTTACGCATGTGAACTTTTAAAATAAAGCTTAAACAAAAAATGTTACATGTAAGTACCCAATTTTTAGCCACTTAATATGAATGAGAATGCCCGGACTCCGGAAATGGAAATTATCATTCTAAATGGTTTAAAGATTTCAATGAAAAATGAAATAGATATTCAAATAAAAAATTGAGTGTTTCTCTAAAATATTTATTTACACTAATGAAATCAAAAGAAGAAAATCTTGAATATAAAAACTAATATCTTTAATTGAATATTTATGAATCCCTCTTTGGTTTTGAGCTTTTGCTTCAAGTTTTTCCTCCAATCTTCCACCTTGCCAACAAAGCTCATTTCACTATATTTTCACTCTACCATATCCAAAAGATACTTCATGTCTTTTGGAAAAACTATAGAGAATGTCATGAAAGAGTAACCAAAAGAAAGAATGTGAAGGGAAATAAGATCTTCTTCATCAAATGATGTTGTTCTCAAAGAGCCAATGTGGTTTCTCACTCCAAATAAGAACACGTGTTTGATCAAGGTATGACACAATTTTGATCTCTCTATACTAATAACCCATAGAATTTCAATGATATTTCAACCATCAAAATATTATGAGCTTCTCATGGCCATCCTCACTTTTATTTTATATTGATAATGTATAATATGTAATCATCATGTTTATGGTAGTTTGTAAATAATATTGTAATTAGTATTTAGGAGAAATAAGAAGAGTAATAGGTGATTATCAAGAGTCAATCAAATATCGTGGAAGATAAACCAGAATTCATTTTGTATTGTATTTATGAATATCTTGTGTTAATGCAAATTCAAGTGAGGAGTTACTCATTCCCTACCCACACCTAGTCTAACAATGGTATCAGAGTGTTTTTTGTTTTGACAAATCTGTGTTCTTCTCTCTACCTTAACTCTTTACGTTCTTCATTGGCTCATAGCGTGCCATTGTGGTAAGCGGTCCCTTCTGCTAGGGTTTTTCTATTAGTCTACCATATTTTTTCTTTTCCTTTTGCTCTGTCATTTCTTCTCCATATGTTGGTGTAACTATTGCTCAAACTTTGCATTTCGAGTTTCCTCCATAATGTGGAATTAGGTATCATATGGTGGGTGATTATTGAGATATCGGGCCAACATTGTTCATGATCCTTCTCTTTCTTGGAGGTCCTAATTCATATTCCCATTTCTAGTTCGAATCCCGTCCTTCTCAAAAATTGTTTTACAGTTCTATAGAAATCAAACACACACACACACACACATAGAAGCAAAGAAACAAGAAAACACAATATCCAGAACAAAAATGATGATCACTCTATAGACATAACATTCACACAATAGACACACCATTTTACGTGGTAAAATCATTAGCAGGGAAACATCCACGGGACAATGGGAGATCGATATTATATTTCTCAAACAAAGAGATTATATATGCCTAACAACAGGATTACAATCCATGACTTTTCCTTGCCTCTACAAGATTACATATTTATATCATATCCTCCACAATTACAACAAACTGAAATATTAAATACATGAACAACCAAAACTCTATTCTGGGTTGATTTGTTTCAACAATAATCAAAATAATAGGAATTGTATGACTTGTATGAATTTTCCGTAGAGAGATTATAGGAACAGTCTTACCCTATTCATGGATAATTGGTTGTCACCACTCAACAATATCCACCTTAACAAACATTTACCTGACCCCTTGCCTTGGTTTATTCATCACCTTTTCTGCAAGCCAAGAGAAGTTGAACACCACTGCAACTTCTCTAACAATACTAGTTTCATGAACATGTCTGCACAATTTGCTCAAGTATGGACCACTCTACCTCCATCAGTTACCAGTCTTACAAAATTATGCATTTTCCCACTTTGATATGTTGGAATGTTAGTCAAATGCGCAACACTTTGACTACCACAAACCACTGTATCCTATACTTGTCCAAACTTACCCAAAATATCCTTTCATTCATTAGATACATAACCTGAGGTATATGTTCTCTTGTGAAAATATCTTGCAAGCTCTGAATCAACATAACCACAAACTAAATCATTGTAACCATTGTAGGTGATACTCGTTTCTCTAAGATACCGAAGCACCCATTCCCAATTCTCTTTACCTGGATTTTCCATGTGTCCACTGACAACCCTAGTTGTTGCATGTGAAATATTTAATCTTGACCATTTCATCGCATGCATACTTCCTAGTGTACTATCATATGGTATATGAGACAAAACCTTTTCTTCCTCATAACCAAAACACAAACTTGAAGAAATCTTACAATGGAAATCTAAAATGATATTTATTGGTTTCACAATGTTCATACTGACCCTCATCGGTATCTTCTCCATATATTTTTGTTGTGATAACCACAACTTACCATTATTCCTGTCTTTGTATATTTCTATGCCCAAGATTTGTTTTTCCACTCCTCGATCCTTCATCTAAAATGACTTGTCCAACCGAACCATGAAGGAATCTAACATCTTGTACTATTTCCTAGGTACCTTTAGGCCATACAATATTGATTCCTCGAGTTTGCAAAAAAATCCCTCTTTTCGATCTTGAACTACTTCTAACTGTTCCATGTACATATATTTTTGAATGATGATTTTTTGGGAAGTATGATCCCACAATCTACATCCCTTAACTTCATCACCATAACCAACAGAGATATAAAACTTGCAAAAATTCAAAGATTGAAAGTCTAGAAGTAACTTATGATTTACTAGAACGTGCATCTTCTTCTTGCTCACATGGCCCAATTATTGATGCCATAAACAAGTAGATGCACTTGCTTCTTCATATACCTATGTTTCTTCAGTACTCCCTTCCAGCTTGTAAAGGTTCCCAATATTTGTAGCCTTCATTACCACCAAATTTCCCTTGGACACTTTTAGTGCTCCACCTCAACCTATATATTTATTATACCCACCAGAATCCAAAGATCCCAAATAAATCAAACTCTTTTTAAGTCCCGGTACATGCCTAACATTTTCCAACATTCTTACAATATCACCGAACATCTTAATCTTAATTCTCCCAGTCCCAATAGTTTTACAAGAAATATCATTTCTCATGAAAACAACACCGTCATCAATAGATGAAAACCAACTTCTATGTGAACACATGTGATGGGAAGCACCAAAATATAACAACCATTCTTCTTGATATTGTGAGATACTACAGACAGATAAAACTTCATCAACCATACCTAGACCTGATTCAACCGAATTTTCTTTCTTTTTGGATTCATCCTTAGATTCTTTCATTTTCCAACAACATTTCTTGATATTCCCTTCTTTGTTGCAGTACCAACATCTTCCCTTACACTTTCTACCTTCTGTCTTAGACCTAGATGTTCCACTTGAATCCTCCCCCCTTTCTATGGACTAACCTCTAGCCGCCATTGCTTCCAGTGTTGAGGTTTCTAAACTAGATCTTCTCCGCACCTCCTCAGACAATAGAGCTCCCACAACAATAACATATTCAATGGTGTTTGTTGTGCTAAACCACATAAATGTGATTAAATGATTCCAAGATTCAAGTAATGAACACAATATCATGACTGCCTTGTCTTCATCATCGTATTTTACATCCATACTAGTTAATTAACAAATTAGAGTATTGAAAACATTTAAATGATCGACAATTTTTGTACCTTCTTTAATTTGTAAGCTATGCAACTGCCTCTTTAAGTAGATTCTATTTTTCAAGGACTTTGTCATGTAAAGAATTTTCATTCTTCTCCATAAGTCTGTTGTCGTCTCCTCTCCAACAATGTTAAAAAAAACTTCATCTTCCAAACACAAACAGATGGTACTAAGAGCTCTTGAATCCAGATCTTCCTAGTCCTCCTCTGTCATACTTGTCGGTCACTTTGTCTTTCCCGCTAACTCTTTGTGAAATCCTTTTTGCACCAACAAATCTTGCATCTTCAATTTCCACAACTCAAAGCTAATTTTACTTTTAAACTTCTCCAATTTGAACTTACAACTCGACAACTTCACCATTTGATGCACAAAACATACACCAGATCCTAGAACAGTCATTGCAAATTTATAAACGAGACTATAAGATCATATACTTCTTAACAATAACCAAGCACTCTCAACCAAAACCTTGATGCCAATCTTGAATTCACCCTTTTTACATGAGCTAATAATAATTTTACAATAGCTATTCCCCCTTTTAATGATTCAACCTAAGCTTATAATCTATTTAAAAAAAACACCATAAGCTTATAACCACAAAAAAAAATGATATGCTTTAATAAATGAACATAAGATTATAAAAAAATAGATAGTGAGATTGTGAGCTTCACTTCCCAAATAGAGGTGGCTTCACCTCTTTTTGACTCCACTTGTCGACTGCAGTGTTCATGTACATGACGACCTACATCTATATGGCCAACGAAGTTTCCTCTGACCACTATGATCATTCTTTGTAGGTTTTACAAGAACTTCGCGGTAACTCTTCTTTCATTTTTCACATAGGCCTTCTTCATGCTTATTTACAACATGGGATTAGATGAACTCCCTTCCTGGTATCAATTATTTACAAGTTTCTCTTTAGAGAGTGGAGGATATTTGTAGCTTGTTTTGTGATCTTATTCAACATAGAACTACCATCTCGACATACCATTTGAGACGATAATTCGTGTGGAGTGGAGGAATAAAGAAGAACAAGGAAATACTATCTATGAATATGTCTTCTAGCAAAGGAAAAGGGAAGGCGAAGACTAATGATGTTGTAAATAAATTCCATAGTCTAACGAGGGATGGAAATGTGTGTTTCCACCCTTTTGTGTATGTACATAATGTGAGTTTTCTTGGTGTGGCTACACGATATTTGGACAAACTTACTTTTTGTGGACTGCATGAAGGAAGTAAAAGAGGATGTGGAAGAAACAATTTCAAAGGTAGGGGGTAGGCATAATCCCTATGAGAAATCCAATATTTAATGTGTCTACTGTGGGAAGAATGGACATTATTTAAGGACATGTAGGAGAATATTAAATACAATCACTTCAATATGCTCATTATATTGCTTCCCATTGCAATCTTGGAGTAGCTAAAGATTTTTTAACACTTCATTTTCTTCTTGGATGATTGACATAGGTGAAACATGACATGTGACCTTTTGAATATCTCGATGAAAAAGTAGATGACATAGTTTATTTTGCAAATAATCAAGTCTCAAAGCTTCACTGACACCATCAAGATTAAATTCCCTGGACTCTCAGATTTTTTTTTCATGATGTGCTCTATCTTGAGTTGTGAAGGAACTTGCTATCTCTTGTGCACATTTGACAACAAGGCCACTCTATTCATATCTTCGATGGAAAAGTTGAAATAAGGAAGGATTTCCAAAAACATGGCCATCATGACAGGGGTGGAAGATAGAAGATCGTTGAAGTTGAAAGGGAGATCTTCTCATGCAAAGAATTCATTGTACCTCTCTCACCATGATGAAGGTACAATTTCATCTAGTCTCTTATGGCATACTAGATTTGGTCACATTAATTATGAAAATATTCATTTATTGAAAAATAATGGTGTTTCTGGTTTTCCTACTATTGAATCCCATGAATTTGAAGAAATGTGATGCTTGTATCTTTGGAAAGAATAGAAAACAACATTTTCATGATTCCACTTCTAGAGCATGTAGAAAACTTAGATTGATACATTTTGATTTGTGTGGCTCCATGCATGTTTCATCTGGTAACGGAAATAAATATATCATGAATTTTATTGTTGATTACACTAGGTTGTGTTAGGTGTATTTTGAAACTTTTAAAAAATTTCATGTATGGATCCAAAATGAAGCCCGGTCTCATATTGGATCTCTTCATGTTGATAATGGAAGATAATATACATCAAATGAATTTGAAATCTATCTCTTCCAACATGGGATCAAGCATCAAACCAATGTTCCATAAAATTCTCAATAGAATGGTGTAGTTGAAAGAATGGACATGACTCTTTTAAATATGGTTCACTCCATGATGTTTTTCAAAAATCTAAATTAATTTTTTATTATGATGTAATTCTATGTGCACTTTATGTGAAAAACATGTGTCCATCTCATGCTCTTGGAAATAAGACTTCTCATGAAATGTGACATGGACACATTCCTTTGGTGAGGCATCTCAGGGTCTTTGGTTCCACCTTCTATGCCTTAATTCCTAAAGAGAAAAGAAACATGCTTGATGCAAGGAGTCAAAATTTCATCTTATTTGGGTACTCAAACACCACCAAGTCATATAATCTTTATAATGAGATAAACAATAAATTCATTCTTTCCAGAATGACAAAATTGTTCAAAGGCATCTTGATCATCTAGATAAATTCACTCATGTAAAGTCATATCACGAATTTGATGATGAGATCTCACATATTGAAGGGGGGGGGGGGGTCCCTATCTTGGATCAATATATGGAACCTCCTTTGGAAGAACCATCTCACCCTCATGAAGAATTTCCATCCACTTCATCAGAACCTAAAGTTCATTTGGATGATGTGATTGACAGGATTGAAAGGTTGAGTCTTGATGAGAATTAAGCACCATCTAAATCATTTGAGAAACCTATACCATATCAGAAAGATCCACCAAAGTGGCTCATAACGACACTTGAAAGTGTTCATCTCGATGAGGTCAGAAAGATAGGAATCATAAATTCAACCAAACAAAATGAAGTGATGTAGATAATTCAAATTCAGGCGATGTAGATGATATGGATGTTTCATATGATTTTATTTGAATTTATCTACTAAATTTGAACTAATTTCCTTTGAAGAAGACACTTCTCATGATGACTGGAAATCAGTCATGCAAAAAGAGTATGATGCTCTCATCAACATTGGGACATGGAATTTGGTGGACCCTCCATTCAAAACCAAACCAATTGGCTACAAGTGGGTCTTCTAGAAGAAGTACAAATAAGATGGCTCACTTAAAAAGAACAAAGAGAGACTCATGGAAAAATGATTTTTACAAAAAGAAGGTGATTATGAGGAGATCCCCCCCCCCCAAACAAAATGGGATACCATTTGTACTCTATTTTTCTTGGCAGCACCGAATGGATGGAAAGTTCATCAAATGGATGTGAAGACTACTTTCTCGAATGGAGACTTGAAAGAGAATGTCCCCATGTCTTATCCAAAAGGTTTTGTTGTGAAGGGACAAGAAAACTAAGTATGCAAGCTCATTAAATCTTTATATGTCTTGAAACAAGTACCACAATCTCGATATGAAAAGTTAACTGAGCATCTTATAAAACTGAATTTCAAGAACTTTAATCTTGATGATGCAACTCTGTTTTTCATGAAAGTTGGAAAAATTGTGGTATATATTGTAGTGTATGTAAATGCTCTGTTGACAACAAAGAACAATGATGCAGGAGCATCGCCTTCAAATTCAAAAACACACACGTGGAGGCAGAAGAATGACATCTCAGTAATGACAGAGTTTCAAATCAATCATTTACCTCATAATTTAATCAGTTGTTGAGATATTTTTGAATACAACATTTTAAAATGTAACTTGTTTGTAAAGAATTGAAGGACTGTAAGAAATTGCAAATATGGAGTGTCGAATCTATCTCACAATAACTAGTAGTTATTGTAATAGGACAGAGTAGGTAATAGCATTGAATTTGAAATGATAGATTTCATAACAGGACGAGAGAGCTCGTGGAGCATTCCTTAGATAGTTTTTTAGTAGTGTATTGTAACATATAGAATGTATGAGACACAATAGAGAGATCGGTAGACCAGAGTAGAGTAGCAGAAACACTATGTATTTTGTTTTTCATGAATGAATAGAGTAGACATAAATTGTCCCAAATCCTTGGACTATGTTCATTTCATGTGTGATTGAATGAATGGTATTCTGTGTATGATTTGTTACAGTTCATTTCATGTATGAGTGTTTGAGAGATTAACTGTATGAGTTCGTGACGAAGCTGGTTGAGTTTCAATCGTTTCTCTTTTGATACTTGTATGTAAGGTGTGCATCTTGAACGCAAGGAGTGCATCGATTGAGTCTTGGATTGACTCAGAGAACTGTAGAGATACAATCAAAGAAACTCATACCAGGTTCAAGGTGTGCACAGCGTCAAGAGGCCAATAAGCTTCGAAGAACTAGCGTAAAAGAATGCCAGGTGGGAGAGAAGCATTTTATTTTCAAGAAAATCCTTCGAGCTGAGTTATTTGAAATCCCAAGAATGCAAAGTGTGCATGGGAGATCGAAATCCTTTTATGGATATAAACTCAGAAGAGATAACACTTTTCATGAGTGTTGACGAGGTCCCAGAGGTGGATTCGTCAGGGAACAAATGTTTGGAACCTTTGAAGGCGGATAAATTTTCCAAGGCAGAGAGATATCATAAGCTCAAGAGGAAGAACGACTATGATCGTCGGATCATAGGGAAGAAAATCGACAGCCATCGGATTAAAAGAAGTGCACGAACCTTATCACTTCACATACAAAGGAGAAAGGCTACTGAGGTTGAAACTTGAGATTTCTGGAGTCTAGAGACTTGGAATAGAATTTCGACCATCCGATCAGTGGGATAGATCTGAGCCGTCAGATCACTAGAGGTGAAGACCAAGCATCGGATTACCAGGAGGAATCACAGTCGTTGGTTACTGGAAGCTTAGAAGGGAGAGAAGCTTGAAACTTGAGATTTCTGAAGCCCGGAGTGTCGGAATGCCGAGGTGGGATCTCAGCCATCCGATTGATCAAGTGTGAGCCATCAGATATCATGGGCGCATAGGGAGTCAAGTTGAGACTTGAAATACCCAAAGCACGGATCGTCAAAGGGCCATGAGTCGTTGATTTCTGAGGAGACACTTGTCAGTAGATCTCGTACTCCAAGAAAAGTTGAAGTAAGTTTTCAGTTTTATAATTGAAAACGTCGAAGAACGGAGACTCGAAGTCTCAGAATAATATTTGGGTCATTGGATTCAGAGGACACGTGGTGAGAGATCAACATTTCACTGACTCACAACTCGGGAAAGTCAAAGGGTAGAGTCGTAAGGATTGGTGAACCCGAGTTCGTGATTTGGTCGTAGCCATCGATCGATGAAAGAGCATGGACCATTGATTTTCCCAGGGAGATATCGGGGAATCAGACATTGGGATAAGAGAGGTGAGTGATCCTCCAACTTTGCGAAACATGAAAATCTCGATAAGTGCTTGAGGTTGAACCCAGGGTCACATGCGGAGGTCATATGGAGGGAGAAGCTAAAAAGTTATAAGCCCTGTCGGAATTTCGAAGATCGGGAGGGTCGAGGTGACTCACACGCAAAGGTTCGATATGGGATTTCACGACGCACCTTTTGATTTGGCTTGTGGTCACAGGTAGTGGTCACGTGGAGAAGGATAAGGGAGGAGCTAGCAAGTGCTAAGCCCTTGTCGGAATTTTAGAGGTCAGGAGAGTCGGGGTGACTCGCATACAAAACACTTGATACACGAAATCGGGAAATGGATTTTGAGAGGCGTGTGGTCACAGTTCGTGTTCACGTGGAGGGAACTCACGCCCAGTGCCTATTCGCATGGGTGCAGTTCACAGAGGACCTGTGGATTTTTTTAGTAGAGGTTCCAACAAGGACCCGAAAGAGCTAATCTAGCTCAGTTTAGTGAAGATCCAATGACCGAGAGGTCGATAGACCCTGCTGAGGTAGGGGGCTGCATCAGGTGGTATCAGAGCTCATTTTGAGTTTGTTTGCAGACAACAGACAAAAGGAGAAAGGAGGAAAGTTGGTATCATTTGTGGTATCAAAGAAATTTTGAATTTCTGTTGTAGGTGACGCAGTGAAATCATGCCACCCAGAAGGTGCAGAGTGAATGCATAAATGGAAGAAGAAATGAGGTGAGTCCGAATGAGATTGGATGCCATGGAGACAACACAGAGAAGAGCACCAGACACTCGTGATTTCAGTGAATCTGAGAGCGAAGAATAAGTAGAGGGCAAGGAAAATGTAGCAGAGGATGTTGCACAAGATCGCTTTATAAAAGTTTTTTCGAAGATAGGAGCCAGAGCAAGGATAAAGGTACCTATGTACGAAAGAAATTTAGAATTTGAAGAATTGTTAGATTGGGTACGTGCTATAGAAAAATACTTCGATTATGAAGATATCGAAGAAGACAAGATGGTGAAGCATGTAGTGACAAGACTGAAAGACCATGCAGTGTTATGGTGGGATGAACTGTAAGCCGAATGCAGGATAAATGGTAAGCATAAAATTAAAAACTGGGATAGGATGGTAGCTAAGTTGAAAGAAAAATTTATTCCAAAGGATTACCAAATCAATATTTATAGAAGATTGCAGAACTTGAAACATAGGGGTTTATCAGTGAAGGAGTACACTGAAGAATTTTACCGACTGAACATCAGGGTTGGACAGAAAGAGAATGAAGATGAGAAGACAACTAGATATATCAATGGGATGAGATATGAAATACAAGAGGACATCAACATGATGTCTGTCAGTAAAGTTGAGGATGTCTATCAAGAAGCCTTGAAAGCTGAGGAAAAATTGGCCAGGAAGTAAAGCCAACGAAGCAAAGGTGGAAATTCAAGCAGAGGCAAGGGAACCAATAGAGAGAAGTTCTAGAAGTCGAAGCTTGAATATGACAAACAACATAGTCACCATGAGAAGGGTGGAAGTTCTAAAGAAGGACAACATGGTGGAAGAAGTTATTTTTCCAGAGGTAGAGGAAGAGGAAGAGCCATAGGAGGCATAGTTAAAAGTTATACCTATGGAAAAGAAGGAAAAAAATCTTGGGAATGTCCCGATAGAAAAAGAGAAGGTGGAGAAGCACACATTGTTGAAACACAGAAACATGTGGAAGAAGAAGCAGCAGAAGGAAGAAGAAACCTCATGATGAGGAAAATTCTTCTTAAACCAGAAAAGGAACCAGAGGAACCGGTTCAGTGAACAAGCCTGTTCAGAACTGCTTACAAGTCGCAAGACAAAGTTTGCAAGGTGATCATAGACAATGGGAGCACTGACAATCTAGTATCCACAGAGATGGTGGAGAAGTTGGAATTGAAGACAATTTCACATCCAAATCCATACAAGGTATCATGGTTGCAGAGAGGACATCAAGTAATGGTAAGTCAACAATGCCAAGTTGGATTCAAAATAGGAGGTTATAGGGATGAAATAGTGTGCGATGTAATTCCTATGGATGTCTGTCATATTTTATTAGGGAGGTCATGGAAGTATGACCGAAATGTTATTCATGATGGAAGGAAGAATACCTATACCCTAGAAAAGAATAGTAAGACACATATGTTTTTGCCCATAAAATGCAAAGAGAAAAAGACACAAGCTAGTTCAAGCATACTTCTCATGAGTGGGAAGGAGATCTTGAATGAAATCAAAAAGGAGAAATAAATGCAGTTTGTTGTAGTGATGAAGCCTAGAGTTATCCTTATGAATACTTCTGTAGAAGACTTATCTATAGAAATCCAAGAACTATTAGAAAACTTTGTTGATATAGTCGTGGATGAGTTACCACACTCATTTCCACCCATCAGGAGTATAAGCCATCATATTGACCTTATTCCAGGAGCTATTTTACCAAACAAAGCAACTTATAGGTTGATGCCTAGAGAGAATGAGGAAGTCAAAAATCAAGTCCAGGAGTTGTTGGATAAAGGTTTAGTCAGGGAAAGTCTAAGCCCATGCGCAGTACCGACTGTATTAAGCTCAAAGAAAGATGGAGGTTGGAGGATGTGTACAGATTCCCGAGACATCAACAAGATAACCATTAGATACAGATTTCCTTTACCAAGGATGGATGATTTGATGGACTGTTTGAGTGGGGAAAGATATTTTTCTAATATAGACTTGAAGATAAGATATCATCAAATAGAGTGAGAGAGGGAGATGAATGGAAAACATCATTCAAGACAAATGAAGGATTGTTTGAATGGCTGTTCATGTTGTTTGGGTTGACAAATGCGCCAAGCACATTTACAAGGTTAATGAATGAAGTGTTGAAATACTTCATAGGAAAATTTTTCATGGTATATCTGGATGACATACTAATCTTCAACAAGACAAAGGAGGAACACTTAATACATTTGACATTAGTGATGGAAAGGTTGCAACAAGAGAAATTGTTGATAAATATTAAGAAGAGTTATTTTATGAAGAAGGAGCTCATATATTTGGGTTTTGTGATCTCTTCAAATGAATTGAGGATGGACCCAGAAAAAGTGAGATCGATCAGAGAATGGTCTTCGCCGAGCAACATATTTGAGGTAAGAAGTTTTCATGGGCTAGCAAGATTTTATAGAAAATTCATCAGAAATTTCAGTGGCATATGTGCACCCATGCTGGATACTGTGAAGAATAAACACAAATCCTTCAGTTGGATAGAGGAAGCTGAAACAAGTTTCAAGCCAATTCTGGTCCTGCCAGATTTTGGAAAAACATTTCAGGGGAGATGCGACGCAAGTGGATTAGCCATTGGAGCATCCAGAGTCAGGACAATAGGTCAGTTGCTTATTTCAATGAGAAACTGAATGATGCCAAACAAAAGTATTCCACATATGAAAATGAATTTTATGCGGTGATTCAAGCTTTGAAAAAATGGAGGCATTATCTAATTCCTAAAGAATTTTTCTTGTACAGTGATAATCATGCTTTGTAGTTTATTACTAGGCAAGAAAAGTTGAATCAGAAACATGCAAAATGGGTAGAATTTATGCAGAATTTTACTTTTGTTACTAAGCACATTGTTGGAACTGCTAACAAAGTTGCAGATGCTTTGAGCAGAAGGAGTTTGATTGTACATGAATTTCAGGTGGAGACCTTGGGGTTCGAACACCTCAAGGAGATGTATAAAGAAGATGCAGATTTCAAAGAAGCTTAAGAGGCATGCAATAATCCTTTGTTGGGAGACAAAAGACCAAGGACTAAATATTTCATCCATGATGGATTACTATTCAAAGGGAGCCAATTATGCATTCTGAAATGCTCAATGAGAGACAACCTACTGAAAGAGAAACACAACAGAGGTTTAGCTGGACACTTTGGTCACGATAAGACATTTGCACAACTAAATAATTTGTATTATTGGCCGAACATGAGAGAAAAAGTGAAAAAGTTTGTGAACAAATGCAGAATTTGTCAGTATGCAAAAGGAAAACAAAAAAACACTAGCTTGTATCAACCATTACCAATTCCAGAAAGGTCGTGGGATGCAATCAGTATGGATTTTGTTTTGGGATTGCCTAAAACTAAAAAAGGGAGTGATTCCATATTTGTTTTGGTGGACAGATTTTCAAAAATGGCACATTTCATACCATGCTAGAAGACAAGTGATGCCACACACATCACCAATTTGTTTTTCAAAGAGGTCATGAGACTACATGGATTGTCGAGGAGCATAGTTTCAGACAGAGACACCAAATTTGTAGGACACTTTTGGAGGACTCTATGGAAGAGGCTAGGAACGAACTTGTCCTTTAGTTCAACATATCACCCTCAGATAGATGGACAGACTGAAGTAGTAAACAAGAGTCTTGGAAACTTGTTGAGAAGTTTAGTCACTGAGCAAGGTCGACAATAGGATCAGATTTTGGCACAAGCATAATTTGCATTCAACAATTCAGTGAACAGGAGCACAGGAAAAAGTCCATTTGAAATTGTGTATGGTATATGACCAAGAGGGATTACAGAGTTGAGATATTTGAATCAAGATGAGTTCATAAGTGCTGGAGCAGATGATTTTGCAACAAAAATGCAGAAACTCCATGACAGAGTCAGAGAGAAGCTATAGGACAACAGTCAGAAATACAAGAGCAGAGTTGATCAAAAGAGAAAAGAAGTTCAATTCAAAGTTGGAGATGAAGTTTTAGCTCATTTGAGAAAAGAGAGATTCCCAAGTGGAACGTACAACAAGTTAAATATGAAAAATATAGGACCATGCAGGATTCTCAGAAAATTCACAGCCAGTGCTTATGAGATTGGGTTGCCAGACAATGTTGGGATATCACCGATATTTAATGTTGCAGACCTGTATCCTTACAGAAAATATGAAGCAGGGGAATCAGATGATCAGAAATAAATTTAGTGGGAAGAGCAATTGCCCACAACACAAAAACCTCACATGGAGAAAATTATTGAACAGAGGGATGGAAAGAAAACTAGGAGGAAGACATATCCTGAGTACTTAGTGAAGTGTAAAGATCATCCAATGCAAGATGCAAGTTGGGTCACAAAACCTGATATTTTGAAGCATGTAAAAACAATGCAGGAGCTCATGGACAGGCGTCCATGGAATTTTTTTAACCAGGGGAGTGTGATGCAAGAGCATCGCCTTCAAAGTCAACAGTGCACGCGTGGAGGCAGAAGAATGACATATCAACAATGACAGAGTTTCAAATCAAGCATTTAACTCATAATTTAATCGGTTGTTGAGATATTTTTGAATACAACATTTTAAAATGTAACTTGTTTTTAAAGTCTTGAAGGACTGTAAGAAGTTGCAGATATGGAGTGTCGACTCTATCTGACAATAACTAGTAGTTATTGTAATAGGACAAAGTAGGTAATATCTTTGAATTTGAAAGGATAGATTTCAGAATAGGACGAGAGAGATCGTGGAGCAGTCCTTAGATAGTTTTTCAGTAGTGTATTGTAACATATAGAATGTATGAGACAAAATAGAGAGATCAGTAGAGCAGAGTAGAGTAGCAGAAACACCATGTATTTTGTCTTTCATGAATGAATAGAGCAGACAAAAATTGTCCCAAATCCTTGGACTGTGTTCATTTCATATGTGATTAAATGAATGTTATTCTGTGTGTATGATTTGTTATAGTTCATTTCATGTATGAGTGTTCGAGAGATTAACTGTATGAGTTCGTGACGAAGCTGGTTGAGTTTCAATTGTTTCTCTTTTGATACTTGTATGCAAGGTGTGCAACTTGAACGCAAGGAGTGCATCAATTGAGTCTTGGATTGACTTAGAGAAGTGTAGAGAGAGAGTCAGAGAAACTCAGACCAGGTGCAAGGTGTGCACAACGTCAAGAGGCCAACAAGCTTCGAAGAACCAGTGTAGAAGAATGCCAGGTGGGCGAGAAGCATTTTATTTTCAAGAAAATCCTTCAAACTGAGTTATTCGAAATCCCGATAACGCAAAGTGTGCATGGGAGATCGAAATCCCGAGAACGCAAAGTGTGTGTGGGAGATCAAAATCCTTTTAAGGATAGAAGCTCAGAAGAGATAACACTTTTCACGAGTGTTGATGAGGTCCCAGAGGCGGATTCGTCAGGGAACAAAGGTTTGGAACCTTTGAAGGCAGATAAATATTCCAAGGCGAAGAGATATCAAAATCTCGGGAGGAAGAACGATTGTGATCGTCGGATCATAGGGAATAAAATCGATATTCATCGGATTAGAAGAAGTGCACGAACCTTATCACTTTGCGTACAGAGGAGAAAGGCTATTGAGGTTGAAACTTGATATTTTTGGAGTCTGGAGACCCGGAATAGAATTTTGACCATCCTATCAGTGGGATATATTTGAGCCGTCAGATCACTGGAGGCAAAGACCAAGCGTCGAATTACCAGGAGGAATCACAGTTGTTGGTTGCTGGAAGCTCAGAAGGGAGAGCATCTTGAAACTTGAGATTTCTAAAGCCCGGAGTGCCGGAACGTCGAGGTGAGATCTCATCCATCCGATTGATCAAGTGTGAGCTGTCAAATATCACGGGCACACAAGGAGCCAAGTTGATACTTGAAATACCCAGAGCATGGAAAAACGAAGGACCATGAGTCGTTGATCTATGAGGAGACACTTGTCAGCAGATCTCATGCTCCGGTAAAATCCAAAGTAAGTTTTCAGTTTGAGAATTGAAAACGCCAGAGCACGGAGACCGAAAGTCCCAAAATAAGATTTGGGTTGTTGGATTCAGAGGACACGTGGTGAGAGATCAACATTTCGCTGACTCGCAACTCGGGAAAGTCAAAGGGAAGAGTCGTAAGGATTCACAAACCCGAGTTCGGGATTTGATCGTAGCCATCGATCAAGCAAGGAGCATGGACCGTTGATTCGCCTAGGGAGATATCGGGGAATCAGTCATCAGGAGAAGAGAGGTGAGTGATCCCCCAACTTCACGAAACACGAAATCTCGATAAGTGCTTGAGGTTGAAACCCAGGTCACAGGAAGAGGTCATATGGAGGGAGAAGCTAGCAAATGCTAACCCTTGTCGAAATTTCGGAGATTGGGAGGGTCGAGGTGACTCACACACAAAGGTCCAATACGGGATTTCACGACTCACCTTTTGATTTGGCTTGTGGTCACAGGTAGTGGTCACGTGGATAAGGATAAGGGAGGAGCTAGCAAGTGCTAAGCCCCTGTCGGAATTTTGAAGGTCGGGAGAGTCGGTGTGACTCGCGTACAAAACACCCGATACACGAAATTGCGAAATGCCTTTTGAGAGGTGTGCGATCACAGTTGGTGGTCGTGTGGAGGGAACTTGCGCCCAATGCCTGTTCGCGCGGGTGTTGTTCATAGAGGACTTGTGGATTTGTTTTGTAGAGGTTCCAGCAGGGACTCGAAAGAGCTAATCCAACTCAGTTTAGTGAAGATCCAGTGGCCGTGAGGTCGATAGACCCTGCTGAGGTAGGGGGGCTGCATCAAACAATGCAAGATATATTTCATCCATAAAGAAAGAGTTGAATAAAGGCTTTGACATGACAAATTTGAGACATTTTCACTACTACTTTGGCATTGAAGTGATGTAAAATCCAAAGAACATATATATCTCCCAAAAGAAGTACATTGGAGAATTTTTGAACACAGTTGGCATGGTTGAGTGTAACCATGTCTCTACTCCAATGGAATAACATTTGAAGCTCACATCAAAAGAAGAAAATTGATTTAAGGATGAAACCAAGTACAAACAACTTGTGGGAAGAATTATCTACCTTAACACCACCAGACTAGATATTTCATTTTTTGTTGGGATTATTTCTAGGTTCATGCAAAAACCTTGTGAAGGACATTGGTCTACTACAAAAGAGTTCAAAAATACTTTAAGGGAATTCAATATTTTGGACTCAAGTACTATAAGGTGGATGAATTCAACCTAATTGTATATTCTGATTCGAAATTTGATGGGGATAAAGAAAAAAGAGTGTAAAATTCATGTTATCTCATGAGTCTTGGATTAGCAATTGTCTCCTAGACATCACACAAATAGTCAATTCTAGTAGATTCCATAATAGAGAAAGAATGTTTCATAGTTGCAGAATCAACAAAGGAGATTGTGTGGCTCAAGAAAATACTTGAATATCTTTAGGAGAAACAAATGAACACGACTCCTCTTTTGGTTGACAATACTTCTACAATCAATTTGACCAAGAATCCTATATTCCATGATCAAACTAAGCACATTAACAAAAAATATCACTTAATTCTATATCATGTAGAGGCCAAGACTATTCACTTGAGACATTGTTCCACAAATGAGAAAATTTAGACATCTTCACCAAAGAGCTTGGAAGAGAAAAGTTTGAAAAGTTCAAAATGATGCTTGGACTCACAAACACCCCTTTGGATTAAGGGGGGGGGGATGTTGATACCTAATCCTCGTGATTATGGTAGCTTGTAAATAATTTTGTAAATAGCATTTAACGAAATTATGAAGAATCGTAGGTGATTATGAAGAGTCATTCAGACCTCTTCAAAAATGAAACCAAAGATAAATTTGTATTGTATTTATGATAATCTCATGTTAATACAAATTCAAGTGTAGAGTTACTCATTCCCTACCCACCTAAAAATACCACATGTTTCTCATACATAATTCTTTAATTTAAAATTATAATTTAATATGCCTTTTACTTTTACTGACCTACTTCTCACGTACCTTTCTCTCATTTCCTTTTACAGTTAAACTCACATGGGTATGTGCATATAATAATTTCCTTTTTAATCAATAAAAGTATTTAAACAAAAGTCTGTTTACTTTAATTTAGATGTTTTTAGTTCATACTTGTTTTACTTTTTTCTATTTTTAGGTACTTTTGCACATTAAAACCAAGCTTATTGTGTTCATGAATTTTTTTTCTATTTAAATGGATGCACTTTTATCTATATAAACAAGTGTTGCATGGCAGCGCAGTCCCTGTCCAGTCCGGGCTGAAAAATGGCACTAGAAAATGTTGGAATTTCTAGATTGCATAGCACTTTATCTCATCAGATATACATCAATTTCTAAATTGAATAGCAATTTATTTCAGATTTCATAGCGAAATAGACATGTATAACATATATTCTTATGATCTTTATTAGGAAGCAAGCCAGGTTCTTTTGGATACGAAATATTGCAGACTGTAGCAAGTGTTGTGCTTTTACTGAGTTTTGCTTTTATTTATGATGACATTTTCTAGATGCTCTATGTTGACAATTTCTTATAATTACATCTATTCAACACCAACCGTATTCGGCATCACCGAGACCCAAACATTGATGGTTTCCTATAGGAATATTTTCACTAGCTAGAATCTAACAATTTTTCCATTTGGTACTGAACAGGATCGTGCAATGCATTGTCGTGAGGAACATTCTCAGCAACACCTTTGTTTATACCAATGGTCTCATTAGCAGGTTTCCATCCACGTACCAGTTTCGCAATGAAGTTGTCGATGAAGTATCTACAGATGGATATACAAATGAATATTCAGAGGAGGTACATGAAACAACATTCTTTCTTGTCTCCTAGTGTGGACATGACAGATGTTGGAAGGGAAACAAGCTTTATACCCTGAATAAGGCAACCGAATAAACATGTTATTCTTGAGCATATTTACAAGTAAACATTAATCAAACAATTACATAAATTCCAAGTAAATACAAATGAAAATTACATGAATATTCAGAGGAAATGAAACAACATTTTTTTAGTCTCCTGGTTTGGGCATGACAGA
Organism: Picea engelmannii; assembly: GCA_009831015.1. NCBI lineage: Eukaryota > Viridiplantae > Streptophyta > Pinopsida > Pinales > Pinaceae > Picea > Picea engelmannii. Next base: position 377,000 of record ML795862.1, read on the forward strand.
TGTTGCGGGTTGGGTGAAATCTGTAGACTATTTATACCCATCACATTGAAGGGAAGGATGGAACAAAAGCTTTTTTGCAAACAATCTTTGATATGTTGCAACCAGACAATTTTCGATGAATTGAATGCGCTTGCTTGTGGGTCTTTTATTTTATTCAGGGCAGTGAGCTTTATACCCTGAAGAAGGACGCCAAGTGATCATGTGATTGACGAGACATGCAGTTTATTTATAAAAGGAAAATATTTCAATATCAAGAATATCATAGCTATTGCAAATCTTTTGTGCATTTTGTAGTTGCTTTTAGGAGAGAGAGATTGTAAAATGGATCTGGGTTAGAACCAAAAGGAGCATAAGAGAAACGTTAAAGTAGAAAAGGAGGTAGAGAAATGGTTAGAAACCAGTAGATGTGAAAGCTGCTTGGGTTGAAGATGAGACCAAGTATCCAAAGAGCATGAATTAGGTGGTTGAGTCAAGATTTGGCACTAATCCGATAATATTCAAGTGAGATATCATTAAAATTCAAAAGAGCTAACTAAATCAAATAGAGATTCAGAGAGGCTTTACAAAGAGGAAGAGAGAAATATCAATAAGATAGGAAAGGCATTGTTAGGTCATACTTCTGAATCATAGAATCAATAGTGCTTAGTTTAGCTCAAATGAATTCCTATCTCCCATGACATGTTCTTATGGAAATTATAAAATTGAAAGTCTAGCCAAAGTTGCTCAAGGTCAAAATGACGCAGTCAAAGAAGCAGATCCATATGGCAAACTATAGTTTGAGTTCTGAAAAGTTGATCAGAGCATGTGAGTGTTTCAATATAAGGCTCCTTATTATAAGTTGTTGTTGCTCTGCCATTGCGGGGCCGACCATTGCAAGAATAGAATAATCCATTCTGATCAAGTTTCAGAAGGGTCGGACTGAATCTATGTCCCATTACTATAAAATTCTTCTAAACATAATATAAGGATTTTAATAAATCAAAGGGAAAGTTCCCATCCTTGATGTATATAGGATTGCTCTTTCATTGTTTAAAAACATAACTGTATTTTCATGCCAAGAGCGAATAATCTTTTTAAAGTTTTCCAATTACAACAACAGAACTTGACAGAGAATAATAATACCTGTTTGCATGCATTCTCATGTGTAATGTAATATCTGGATCAGGACCACCATTTAGAGCCCAATTCACAGCTTCTTCCACAACATGGCTAGGCAAAATGATGACTTTCATCAGCTCACGAAATAAATTAGGCCTGGAAATTGGTAGTCTTGGATTTCCAAGCAACCTTAAAGCATCATCTTTCATGCCAGGATGTATATTCTTCAAGAAAAACTAAATTGCAGTAGTATCTGTGGCACCCTGGAACCTGAGACATGAATAATGGGTTGAATAGTATCATCAATGCCTTACTTCAGATGGAAAAAATAGATATATAGACAAACCAAAGAATTCATGGTTTTGTTGTCAGGTGGAAAGCACATATATATTCAAAACATGCCACAGGCCTTGCCAAACAATAGGCTCTTTCCATTCTCTCCAGTCCTCACAGAGAACACCAATTTGTGTTGGCCTTTGAAAATCATAAATTCTCATAACAAGATGCATTTTATACTTTCCTACACAACCATTCTTTAGCCAAAGTAGTTTTATCTCTTTTAGACTAAATGAATGATAAGAATAAACCATGTATTCCCCAAAGTGGAGTTTTTCCCTGAAAAGCAAGAAGAAATTTCAGAACATAAATCACTTGCAACCATTCTCAGGTTCCTTCTAACCAATTGCTTTATGCATTGTTCTCTATAATAAATGGCATTATTGTTGCTTTTTGGTAGTGGTCTTTGTCCATAGTGTAGGACAGATCTAGATATCTCTGTAAATCTACGTTGGTTGAAGTCACATGGACCAGTTTTCATACTTTAAACTCTATTTCCAATTGAAATCAAAATCTTTTTAATAATTTGAACTATGAAGCTTGAAAAAAACCACTCACTTGTTTTCACCTAAACTTAAAGATCGGTTCAATAAAAGACTCAATGCATCTGAAGTTAGTATTCTGTACATCTCTACCAAATCCAACATCAGATGTTCTCCCAAACACAAAATTTTGTCTGCAAAACTATTCCCAGGAAAGTTCTCTAATTCTTGTTGCACCTGCCACAAGAACTAAAAGGTGTAAAGGTCTTTCCTATTCAGCTACAAAGAATATTTTCATTGGATCACAAGAGTGCTTATATGTAAAACATACCATCCATTAAACATCATTGTACTACTCCATAAATTATATTTTAAATCCACAATAAATGATTAATTGTGTTCCAATTATAAAATGTTTCCAATATTATGCCATGCCAATGAGATGCTAAACCATGAAATATTCATGTGACTGATCTAACTTCCAGATTAGAATAGGCATATGAGACCATAAATGTTACCACCATAAAATTGCCATGAAAATCCACAATTGTGTTCCATTTGTGAAGGAAATGCTGGCATCATAACATAACAAATGAGGTGAAATATGAGATCTTCCCCTTAGATGTGTGCATGAAAAAGATAAGTAGATTTTTAAAAATTATATGTTTGCTTTCTCAAAGTTATTCTGATGTGAAATTTCCTGATCTCCAAATCACCATATATCATAAGTTTCAAATAGATTCACAATTTAATAAATTGCTCATTGCCAAATCACCATATACCATAAGTTTCAAATAGATTCACAATTCAAGAAAGTGTTCATTAGATCATATATTGCATCTATAAAATTAATATCAATCTGAAAAGAGATTTAGTGTTTAGCACCATGTAAAACATGATATTTAGATGATTTAACCTATTGATTCTAGTCTGTTTATGAAACAATGATCGTACCAGAAATAAGGCTTGGTGTATGATTGCCATGAAACATGGATATTTCAGCAAATTAGATCAAGTTTAAGCCAATTTATTAAGCCTCATAAGACCAATATCTGTGCACATGCTAGATTGTTTTGTTGTCCCAAAAACAAAACTTAAACATGGATAATTCCAACATATGAGAAGTTAGGAAGTGTGACATTAGATGCAAGACATTATCACATTGGAGTTTATTTCCTAGGAGATTAGCTGCTAACTACCCAGATTGGGGTTTAGTCAATTTCAAGGCTCAACCCCGCAAATTCCTTGTTGCAAAGAGGCATGATCAGCCCGAGGATTAAATGACATGATCCACTCTCATGGTTTAGCACTTGCTATGTTGCAGGTATCTTGGGCATTGCATTAGCTATGCAGTGGTGACTTTAGTGTTTCTAGTGGCAACTGTTACTCACCATTTATCTATTGTGAGTCCATCGGCTACAAGGAGAGATAACTTGGAGAGCGTTTTGATTTGTACAAGGGAGGGATTTAGAAGGAAAATCCCCAACAGTTCTTCAAGTTTCTCTTAAGGCTGTGAATCAAGTGCAAAGCATAACCATAGTTTTTAGGTTGTGCATATTGAAACTGCTATTGAATCTATCTGTAGAAGTAATGTCCAAGGTGAAATTGATGGTGGGGCAGCTTGGAATGGTATGGCACATGATGGAAATGAAGATTCTCAAGAGGACGTAAATAGTGTGAAGAGCTTGGATAGTGGAAGACCAAGTTTGGCATTGCACAATAGTTCTTGCCTTTCCACTGCCCTCAAGTCTGATAATGGAATAACTTTAATGGATCAACAACAGGGAATACAATGTTCAGAATGCCACAAGCATCCTATAGTTGGCTCAAGTAATGGAATAGAAAGTCGAGGGTTTGAGTGAAATACATGTTAGATTCATAATGAAGAAAATAGCAAAAACATAATATAAAGAACTGAAGCAATCAAGAAACCATGATGAACAGATATAAATAAACAAAGGAAGAAAATACATACTCTATTCATCAATGCTTCTGTGTAAAATATCATGTACATATATAATACAAAATACCATAACTGTCATGTAACTGTATAACAACTAGGTTAACTTAACTAACCAACTAACTTATGATTAGTGTTTTAACATCCCCCCTTAATCATAAGTTCGTTCTTGCCTGAAAAACTACCACTACTTGACAATCCAATGTGTCAAGCGAATATTCAGAGGGCTCGCTGAAGATGCTCTCTGAACTCTGAATAAAATAGTAGAAGTTGATGTCTTCTACTAAATTGGTGGTTTAAGGTTGACCACAAACTCTTCTGGTGGTTTCAGGATGACCACAAACCAATTTGGTGGTTTCGGGATGACCACAAACCGAATGTCTAGCAGAAGCTGATGTCTTCTACTAAATGACATGGTTTTAAGTTGACCATAAACTAACAAGAGCTCAAGGCTCAAAAATCTGAAAATATAACAAGCAAAACTTGATGTCTTCTGCTCAATTGGTGGTTTTAAGATGACCACAAACCATATAAAAAACAATATCATTTGTTCACAGGCTCAAAATCAAACTTGGAACTCGACTCAACTAGATTTCCCCCCTGTCAGGGACAAGTGGTTCCAATTCCCTTGACCGTCATTTGCAAGTATGGCCAAGAAGAGATACAACACATCAAACTGTCTTCCGGCGGAGTTTGAAGACTCGATCTTCAACTCAGAAGATTACATCAACTGGGCCCCGATCATACCCTAAATCATCAAATCTTGAAAAACATTCATGTCCATCAACTATAGAAATATCTCCAATCAAGTACGACTGTACTTGTGTATAAATTCGATGATAAGACTGCTCCAATAAATTGGCTTCCAAACGTCAACGTCAATTCCCTAACCATTCAAAATGAAGTTGTTTCCTCTTGCACTTTTGACACCTTACTGAGGGATGATTTGTCTTCCCACAAAATTTGCATGGGTGAAGATCAAAACAGTTTGACTTATCATGGCCAAACCGGTGATAGTGTTTGCACTGTATGAGTTCTTTATCCGACTGATTAGCAACATCATCATCAACTATATCCTGTACTTGTTCCTTACCAATATCCGCAAGCTCTGTCGTCTTATCATCATTAAAAAAACCTCCACTCACAAAGCAAACAAATTCGCTATAATTAGGAAAATGAAAAAGGTTGTCAGCATCCTGTACATATCCTAGTCCATATTGATTTCGTTTAAATCGTAATTCTTCCCATGGTCGAACAATACATTTATCCGCAACTTTTTCTAACCTAGGGACTTCATCTAACTGATCTTCATGTTTATGACTTTCATCACTAGTCAACTGAATGTCTTCATTCTCATCCTTGATGTCATTAAAATCACATTGTTGGTGTCAAAGCAAACTTAACTCATCAGACAACAACTTGTTTTGATGTTTGAACATATCAATCTTCTTGTGTGTTACTTGTAAACAAGTAATCACTGTACTAAGGGTGCACTTGTTTATTGCAATTGTAGATTCCGTAGTTGAGTTAATTAATGTGCGCAATATTGTAAATAGTTCTTCAATTCTTGCCATTATGCAGAATATGGAAGATAGATGCTTGTATGTTGATGCCACGAAATTCAATTTTGTATCCTGTTGTGCATGCCAAGAGTGATCGTCTGTTGCATGAATGCCAAAAAACTCCAAAAAACTACAAGATAACCAATAACGCACACAAAGATCCTAAGATAAACCACCTTATTCAATTTCAAGTGGATCAAAACTTAAACAATAACACCAAATACAATTTTGCAAATTCAATTTGTTGGACCCCTTATAACACCTTTACAACCACCTCATAATCTCATTATAACTTCCAAAAAAAGACTCCTTATAACACCTTCACAAAAAGTCTTCAAATAAATAACAAATCCTTATAACTTCAAGTACATTTAACTATAATAATGGAGAAAACTCCTCCATATAAATTTTCAAATTTTCTTATGTTTTTCTCCATATACTTATGCTTTATGATTCATATAATAAATTCTTTCTAAATCCCTTTACACCACGCCTTTCTTCACACCAAGCCTTTTTAAATTTACCTTCTGTAAAAAGTGATATTTAAAAATTGAAATTACTCCATTCCAAAAATACCAAAAGATCGCATGCACATGTAGTGAGGTGGTTCACAACTCTTCAAATTGCAATTAAATCTCCAAATTGCAAGTTGCTTCTCCCATTATTGGCCAGATCGAAACCACATAGCTTTTAATTCCCTACATGGAAAACTTTAATTCCAATTGATCTGTTTTATTCACTTTTATAGTTTCACTCACTTATTTTATTTCTTTATTCATGCCAAAAATCCTTCGCATAATATCAAAAATAAATCACACTAATTTTTGAAAATTAAAAAATAAAACTTCACTCCTCTTTAATTAAAAGAATGCAGAAACGAAAATCTCCTGTGCTCTTTAAAATGTACAATGGTGCAGCGGCTAACCAATGGGGTATCTCCGGGCATCTCACCATTGTGCCTATTTTCTTTGCAGTGGCTATCTCTAGATTTCAGATTCTTCTTCTCCCAAACTAGCGATCAACATCAGCGTATATTATTTCAGGCTTCTCAACTTCCAAAAACTGGCGGCTCTCTTTTCACTGAATCGCTAGACAGACGGGTGGCTCTCGATCTCTCTGTGAACTCTCTGGTTTCCTTCACCGGTTTTCTGGATTCCTTCACGGGTTTCTCACGGCTTCTTTCTTGGGAAGATTTTAGGTGATTCTTTTTTTTTCTCACCAAAGCCATGAACTCAAGATTTATTTTCAGCTTGTTTAAAACTTTTCTCACCAAAGCCACGAACTGAAGATTTATTTTCAGCTTGTTCAAAACTCGTTTCTTGCACATTTTCACTGCGCTTCAACTCCATGGAAAAACTAGGCTCATAAGATCAATATGCTCTGATACCACTGTTAGATTCATTATGAAGAAAATAGCAAGAACATAATATAAAGAACTGAAGCAATCAAGAAACCATGATGAACATATATAAATAAACAAAGGCAGAAAAGGCGTACTCTATTCATCAATGCTTCTGTAAAACATCATGTACATAGATGTACATATATAATACAAAATACCATAACTGTCATGTAACTGTATAACGGCTAGGTTAACTTAACTAACCAACTAACTGATGATTAATGTTTTATTTTTTTTAACCATGGGAACAACAACCTCCCAAGAGTATATCCAATAGCCCGCAAGCCAGATATACCAATAACTTGTGACTCAGCAGGGGCCGAGACGTCCCGAGGCCCACCACCGGAGTGAACCTCTATCCCAGGGGTCATCTACCCTTTCAGCCTTGTCACAACGGGTCAATATGAGCATCCCTATCCCCCGCCGGTTTTGAACTTGTGACCTCCCCAGAGATAACACATGTTCTTAACCATTGGGCCCACTCAGGTGCTCATAAAAGGTGGTGAGCTTGGCTCAGAACGGTTAATCAGGCAGCGAGCAGCGACCATGTTCGGGTTTGAACCCGAGACCTGACCGTCATTACATGACCAACCTTACCACTACGCCGCACCCACGACCTTAAAAGGTGGTGAGCTTGGCTCAGAATGGTTAATCAGGCAGCGAGCAGCGACCATGTTCGAGTTTGAACCCGAGACCTGACCGTCGTTACATGACCGACCTTACCACTACGCCGCACCCACGACCTTAACTTATGATTAATGTTTTAACAATACATCAGGAGGGGACTTTGGGGATAATCAACAAATGTTGGATTTGACTATAGCAAGGGTTTTTTTGGAAAAGATTCATGATCCAAGGAATATTTCAATGCTAATACTGAAAACCAAGGCAAGGTGAACATGAATAAACCTATCTTTTGCAAGATTAATGGATTGGTCCTTATTTTGTTGTGATGCTAAAGGAAAAGGGCATTGACCCAATAATTCTAGCACCACTGCAGAGAGCCAGTCTGGATGCATATAGAGATCACAAAGATAATATAGAAGATGTAACAATTGATTCCAAATACGACATAAAATGTTTTGAACTAACTTTCATTGTCAGAGGAGCTAAGAAGGGGATTTGAAAAATGGATTCAAACTATTCATTTTGTAGTGTGACAGTTTGCAGGCACTCTAGAACAAGCAACTATTGTTGCTATATTTTGGCAACTACAATGGAATTGTACAACCTCCAAGCCTCCAAGCGTGCCCACGTTATCGCACATGCAACACACAAGGTAAGCCAAGGTTTCGAACATGTGTTCTCACATGACTGTTGTTGCTATATTTCACACACATATTGTAAAGTAATAAATGCAACCCAAGGGCAGGCAAGCATTCATATTTTTTTGCAGAAAATTCCCACTCTTAATTGCATTTCTATTATTTTTATTTTAGGTTTTGTTATTTTGAGTACTTGGTATAAATTTCAGCTTCGTAAGTGATGAATTATATGCTATTAGAACTAATATAATATTGTGTTGTTGTGTAGTTTGAATTTGAATTTCCAGTATGCCTTTAATCTCTGGTTTTTGTTCGATCATGGATTTCATTCTTTCACTTCAATGTGGAACATATGGAAATGGCATATAAGCCTAGAAAGGTGAAGAATGATTGTTGTTTATGATTTCTTTTCAATTTCAACTTTCAAATCTTTCTAGTATTGAGGGGTAGTCCTTATGTTTTTATTTTCATTTGAGGTTTGTGAATGCATACATGAATAGCTGAAGAATAGTTCATACATACATGAATATATAAACAATACATATACATACACACTAAGAGAATGCATAGTTGAATGAGTTTACTAGTTGGTATATGGTCTTTCTTGGTGAGACAATGTGTTTGAGGGTGAGGGAGAGTTTAAACTTGAAGAATAAGTAATTTTTCTCTTTGTGATTTGTAGAATTCTTAAAAGCTGAATGTTTGATGCACTCCGAGGTTGCACTAGTACTAGAGAGAATACTTGAGTAGCTTAGGAAAATCACTAATGATCTCTCATCTCAATTGTCATAGTGAGAACATTTGTCTTGTTCAAATAAAATTACTTTTTCCTATCTTCCCTCTTTCCTTCTCTACATAGTAACTATATTTAAGATGAATTCAGTGGTAAATTTTATGAAGAAATATGGGTATGTAAGTATACAAATACATTTTTTTAGGGTAACCAACCTTTATTTTTAATCAAACAATTTGAGGTAACAAATTCATTTAACAACAGAATAACAAGTAAACCAAGAATAAACTTAATCCACAATACACTTAATATGATGGAGAAAACAACAAACAACGATGTTCATACGGCATACACCTAAAAGATATATCATTTCACATATAAATCCAAGTATAATAGAAACATAACATGCTAATACCAAGAATACTACAACACTCACATGATAATGCCCACCCAAAAATATTATATTACCCTATCATGGATGACCCATACAGTGATTCATGGACCAATTTAAATCTGTAATAAAAATGACAAAAGACTAAATAGAAATGGCATACTCATAGACCATATTTAATCCTGTCATAAAAAATATGATAGAGAGGACTAAATGGAAATGCATGCATACTCACATTTGCATAGTTTCCTTGCCCTGCAGATTGCTTGCTCTTGCCCTCATAGACAGGAGAATCCCTACAATTTTTTTTTTTTTTTTTTTTTTGAGAGGACCCATTTATCTGGTTATGGTTGGAGGCCACTTAGAATCTTAGATAATATCAAATTTCAAATTGGAGTGGGGGAGTTATTTTGAGTTGGATTCCTTATCTCAGGTTTATACTTTTGAGACTAGGGTTTAAAGAATGTCATTTTGACACTAGGGTTTAAAGACCGTCATTTTGACACTTTGGTTTACAAAAGTTTTGAAACAATCTTCGCCCATCTCTGTCTTCAAAAATTTAATGTCTAGTATTTTGATATCTGTTTGCAATTTTATGGCTTTGATTCGTGCAATTCCATTTTTCTTTCTATATGTATCATTGAAAGTTGGTATAAATGACGAACCCTGGAATCCTTAATTCCTAAAAAAAAATCAACTGCCTCATCTGATCACAGATCTTCACCGCCGTTTTTGGCAACCAAGTATGATGGCATTATATGTTTATATAGACCATAAAATATTTGCAAATTTTAAACCATCAACAACAGATATGCCTTTCTGTAGAAGAAGGCATTCTGTTTTCTTAACTATTTTTAATCATTGATTTTCCAATTTTCTGAAAAATGGGAGCAATGGAACTATGCCATACATACTAATTCGAAAGTTTTTTAAAAGATCGAGCCGTTTTTAAAAAACTTATGCACAGTAAATTGCTAAATTAGAACTTATGCAATGGATGGGCAATAGGAAGACATTTCTTAGAAATCATAATATACTTTCAAACTGCTAATTGCAATATCCCTTTTAGTATTATAAGTAATGGGAGGTGTGGCTTACCTGGATTGAAGAAGACTGAAAGGCCAAAATCAATGGCCTTCAAAGGCGAGTTTTCATCCTTGCTGAGAAACAGAAAATTCTTTGGCTTGAGATCACGGTGTATGACACCCATTGAATGGCAAGTGTGCACCACCTTAACCATGGTTCTGCATAGTGAAGCAGCTACTCTCTCACTGTAATGGCCGTTGGCAATAATTATATCAAAGAGCTCCCCACCAGTATAGAGCTCCATGACCAAATTTATAGAATGATTATCCTCATAAGCACCCTTCAGCTCCATTATGTTTGGCTATCCAGTCAAATGGTACATGATCTGGATCTCCCTCCTGACATCCTCTATATCATCATTGCGAATTCATTTCCTCCTTGCAATGGATTTGCAGGCATATTTTTGAAGGGTTTTCTTGTGGGTGCAGATGTATGTGACCCCAAACTGCCCTCTTCCTAATTCTTTTCCAATAGTGTATTGGTACCTCACATACTCCATTGGCTTGCCTAGGATTCTTCCTTTCTCCTATCGTTTTTCTGTGCAGGATTTTGAGGAAGAAGGACGTCGATGTGTAAGTGTAGCAGCATCGTGGGGGCTTACACGAATATTAGATTAAAAGTGACATTAATTACACACAAATTAGTTACATCCAAATTAACCCAAATACATGTCAATCAGACCCAAATTTGTTGGCCGCCACCTATATACCATGATGCGCTCCACGTAACGGTTGACTGGCGACATAGGCAACGTATACAGGGGACTCAGAAATAGACAAACACAGATTTTCTCTTCGCATCTTGGTCCTGGCATCGGGCTCTGAATCATATTCTTCGACTGCTCATTGTCGTTGTCGTACAAAGTAGTTTTAAGGCCTACTGTAACTGTTGAAAAGTTTCTGGTGGAAGGAGAAACTATTATAGCAACCTCCAGGTTTTGTAGACTCAAGAAAGGAAGGACAGACTCAAGAAAGGAAGGACCTGAAGCTGAGGACCTGTTCTTGAATGTCAAGACAGGTCAATCTCACAGCTCCCTTAGACAGAATCCATCACAAGATCCGAAGAATGGTTCCTCCCGGGCCCTATCAGCCAATAAAGAGGAATTAGGAAACCTAGCCGCCCGTTGAAAATACCCGGTCGGGAGATGAACCTCAGTATCCACCGGTCTATGCATATGGATGCCGAGAATTGGTCAATTGAGCGACAAGCACACAAAAGAGACACCAAGATGGAGCCATGAAGCAGTTTTCTTGCCATGAAGCAGCTTAAGAAAGTAGTTTCTCTAGGGCTCCACCTAACACGGGACGACACAGGACAACACAGGGAAGGGGACATCCACAGAGACACCATAGCCGCTGGAACTTAAGCAGAAAGAATGAGACGACCCTCTCCCGGTTGTTCGATCCTCGATAAGGTAAACCTGTCATTCCCAATTATTATGCATTCTTCCTTACCTTTCCTTTTCTTCTCTCTGACACGACAAACAGATTCCATTCGAGGGATGAGAGGGAAAACTCCCAAACAAGAGCCTCAACAGTAATGGTGTGTCTCAGGTCAACTAGCACGAAAAAGATACAGTTTACTCAACCATTGCCTTTGGGTCCCGAACTCCTTATGGGGAAGGAGCGCAACGACTGATGAATCCGTGCCTGGGACTGGATTGTGCTCTTGAAAGGAAACTTTCGTAGGATCAGATGTCCTGAGACTAGGTGTTTCATGTGGCAAGGTCCCCAGTTTCAACGAGATTGCCCTCAGATTTTAGCAGGAGCGGGCCGAGATCCTAAAATAAATTAAGCTGGACTGGATTACCTTACCAACTAATTTCCCACGATGAGGGCGTATAATTAATAGTTCTTCCCGGGATCAAGTTTCATTGAGAAATCAATTTTTTCATTATTATTTATATAAGGGGTGGGGTGTGATAAAGACCATCCATCCATTCTAAGGCTTCTAACTTTTGTTCCCATCTGTTTCCAGGCATACTCGAACAACGCCTGGGTAGCTTGGGTAGATTGAGCGAAGCGGCTGGGATAAGGAGGTGGACGAGGTCCATTTTCAATATTATAAGCCCAACCAAGCTCGGGATGAAGGGTGACCAGGCGCAGTAAAAGAGGCTTTACAATTGCCAGTCGAGTCTGGGCTTTGTTCGTGATTCGTAGGACCTATTCTAGATAATGTGTGTGTACCATATTCTCTATCACTACTATAGAGCAGGGCAGGGGGAATTTATGGCCGCTACTTATTATAATCTGTATTGCCATTTTAATTGGGAATTACAGTTCATATGTAATTCTTATATGTGTATTTACTTGCAGGTATGGAGAGAGACATCATGCATAAGATGGCTATAATTATTTGGAGCAGCTTACAATGCAGTGATAATGAAGATCTGCATGTCTACCTGATCTTTTCCGTAGGGAAATGAAAAATGCCAGTTTCTTATTTCTGTAATGTTACAGGGTATTACAGTTTATTATTTCTGTAATGTTACAGGGTTCGTTAGTTTCGAGGCTTCATTCAAAGGTTTCAAAAGCTCAGGTTGGTCTTTCCCACTTTTTTTCCACGAGAATTTAACTCGATTTATATTAGAGATATAAATCATTTACATTACTGTCCAAACTGGCACTATCAGCCATTACATTTCGTCCCGGAGACCCAGCCGGAATTGAACTCAAGACCTCCTCCCAACATAGAGGTTGGTCTTTCCCACTTGCAATGCAAAGTTTTCCCACTTGCAATGCAAAGTTTATGCTTTTTAAATTGATTTCAAACTCTATATTATTTACTAAATTAAAAGAAAGAAAAAAAAAATCTTTACTAAATTTTAAAAAATAAAATAAAATATCATGATAAGTACGAGGAAAAAATAGTACTTGTATGATAGCATAAACATAATACTACAATAATGAATAAAACATAAACATATTTTGAAATATTGAAATAGTAAGGTTTATTTTGAAATATTGAAATAGCAAGGTTTATTTTGAAATAGTAAAAACTTACAGGTATTTCAACCTTGTAGAAACAAACATCCAACCTTGCAGAAACAAATAGCCAAACAACTACAAATAGGTGAAGGACTATACAACAGTGATAGTGATGACTGAGTGAAGGAGTGACTATACAACAGTGATAGTGATGATTGAATGAGTAATAAACCAAGAGAGGAATCTATGAGTGATGAACAAATAAACCAGGAGAGGAATCTATGTGTTGTTCATATGATGGAGGTGGTTGTGGGTGTCCAATAGTGCCAAAATTCACCGCATAAAAGCATACTTACCCAAACTTACCCTTTGGACTTATCCTTTCAATTGTGATTGTGACTTTTTCAATTGTGATTGTGACTCTAGACGTTTCATAATTGTTCAACAACCCAATGTTGTTTAGAAACCCAATGCCCAATGTTGTTTAACAACCCAATGGAAACCCAATGCCCAATGTTGTTTAACAACCCAATGTTGTTTAACAACCCAATGGACAAAAGATATGCCAAAAATATTAATGTAAGTTTGGTTATAGAATATTTGCATAATGTCTTTATTGTATGTGAACCTCAAACCTATGATACAGGAACGTATATGTAAGGAATGTATATGTAAAGGCATAAAATAAATTCTGTCAAACTTATGGTACTATGTAAAAGCATAAAATAAATTGTACAAAACCTATGATACAAGAAAGTATATGTAAAATCATAAAACAAATTCTACAATAAGACGTGCACTATGATACTATGTAAAAGCATAAAATAAATTGTGCAAAACCTAAAAACATAAAACAAATTCTGCAATAAGACGTGCACTATGATACTACGTAAAAGCATAAAATAAATTGTGCAAAACCTAAAAACATAAAACAAATTCTGCAATAAGACGTGCACTATGATACTATGTAAAAGCATAAAATAAATTTTGCAAATAAATTGTGCAAAACCTATGATACATGAAAGTATATGTAAAAGCATAAAACAAATTCTGCAATAAGACTTGCAAATTATTATTCAATAGGATTTTCCATAAAATAAAATAAAATGTTAAAAAAAATGATCATTTTCTTTCTCCTATGTAGAACTATGACTTGCAAATTATTATCCAATAGACTTTCCCATAAAAGAAAATAAAATATTAAAAAAAATGATCATTTTCTTTTTCTTATGTAGAACTATGTAGAAATTGAAAAGCATACAAAATACATTTGGTCAAAGACAAACTAATTGAAAGTCAAAGCTAAAGCGAACTCTAGAGTCTTGGCCTTCGACAGGGACTAATAATACTTTTATTTAAATGAATGCACTTTTATCAACATAAATATTATTTCTAAATGGCATGCACATGGTGTATATTCATTTAGGGATGAGGAATCCTAACTAGTACTAATGGTAATACCATAGTCACCCCAACACTTGTATATGCATATTCTCATGGAAGGGAACCAATACATTATGAGTGAGGTAATGTTTGCTCCAAATAATTTACCGTCAGTGATAGACTAGTGGTTTACTGGGGAATAAGGAATTCATGCCCTTATTATGTGCTCCTCTATTCATCCTCATAGATGACTTTCATGGCCTATTATTACGGCATTGTGCAACCTCCCAAGTGAGGACATGTCCTCTCCAACCCTATTCTACATGGAGGGAATTTCTAGTAGGTAGAAAAACCTCCACCCCTCCTTGTGGTACACATGTCACACTCTCTTCATACAATCTCCGATCGAATGTAGGCTTTGCTAGTAAGGTCAGCCCTTGTTCCTCCACAGATCTAAGAATATAACATGAAATAGCATTGTCTAAATAACCAAAGTTGATCATAATCACATATTCATATAATAACATTTACATTAAGACTTTTTTTATCTCTTGACTCCATCTCACAACTATATTTCATGACTCATTCTCAAATTCCATAGGCCTATAGGTATTTCTCTTGTCACAATTGGGAGGTCATTAGTAATATCATCGTATATAACAATCCAATCTCACAAATAATCCAGTCATTAATCAATTTCATGAGTCTATATATTTCATAAGCTTTTGTCATTCAATCATCATTATATCAATATCATAAATAAATACACAAAGTTATAACACATAATTATATATAAGTGATTCTCAACATATTCATAAATCATATTCAATCAAACCATCATATGGTGATAGGAAATCATATCATATCATTATAGGGTTTTAAAACATAAACGACATAAAGGTACATTCATCAAATTATACTTGGTTTCTCAAGCATATAATTGCTCCAAATATGTAATAATAAGTATATTCAAAATGAAGCATTACATCTTCCAATGACCTTTGTATACAAATTATCAATAAAATATTAATAAATGTAAGCAGGGTTGCAAAGAAAAAATTCCATGTGAAGAAGATGGAAACACTTTGATTTCAAAGATAGCCAACAAGTCCCAAGTCTCTTCGCGAAGAGAGAAGAAGCACATCGAATAACATTGACTCAGTTCAATAGATTACTGTAGTACTCTATAATGGACTCAACATAATAAAAATGGAAACACGTGAATTTTAACTTGGGATTTATTCAGGGCTTGCTCGAGTTTTAATTAATCTTTCTCTGTGTTGTTATGAAGATAAGATCAATCTATGGTACTAAATTCCAACATGAACAAAATTTGTAACAATATGTCAATTCATTGACACATGTTTTGGATTCAAACATGTCTCATAGGTTTAATGATAGATTGAATGGTCACATATCCTGATCTAAGTTTGGACATGGTGTGTCTTCAGGAGGGACAACTTTATCATACACCGAGCATTTTGTGATGCTTTAGTCGAAGATAACACTATAATTTCTAAGGGAATAAGCATATTTCCTCAATTCGCTCCATCATCATCTCCTAGGAAATCTAAGGTTATGAGATACAAGTGCGAGGTTGGAACAAATAACTTTTCACTTGGCACGTGGGTGTGAAGAGGTCTCGGTGAATAAATTGGAGACAACTCCATTGTCATCCATGCAATGCTCATCATCTAAAAATTGCATTTCTAAGTGTTTCTTCGCTTTCATCCACATTCCACCTTTTTTTTCACCAGCTGTCGAGATTTCATCCACATTCCATCTTTTTTTTCACCAGTTGTTGAGATTGAATAAGACATTCCACTTTTATTTCACTTGCTGTCGATATTGCATAAGAAGAACATTTCGCTTTTCTTTCACTCGCTGTCAATATTTCATGCGAAGAAAGAAAGATAGTGTTGGAAGATTGGTTGTTGTCATTGATGTCAACCTTAGCCATTGGATTTTGGACCCCACAGTTGATTGAAGTAGATAGACATGAAGGAAATTACACATGTAGATACACCACCCATGGATGGATAATATAAGTCATGTCGCTTTCGGTGGTATGTGGTACGTCATGTGGATCCTCACGATTGAGGAGAAATGAATTTTTGAAGATGATAATGTGAATTGAAGCAAAAACGACATGTCGTCCCTAATGTTAAAAGGAAGTGACATAAAGGGTATAAATACATCTCATTATACATTAATTTTTCAATAAACACAAGTTTATTAATGAACAAAGAGATGTAAGTCGAATTTATGAGGAAATATGAAGTAAATAAGGTTGAATTTCAAGGGAGGATGAAGTCTTTTGGTGATGTGTTCTAAGGTATGTTATTTACAGGTCATCTTACCATTTTCTCTATAACTTTGTTTCTAGAACGATTCAGATGTTGAAATTCGGAGGATATTGAGAAGACATACCTAGGTATATGTTGTAACAATTTCATCTCTTCATTCACTATAATTTTGGAGATACAGTCTATGGAAGATAGGGTTTTGACTAGTCCTGAAGCTAGTCATAAACATGAATTCCTGGTAAAACAATCATAACGTCTTCATAGAGAATCCAAATGAAGTGAGACCAATTGAATTGGAAAGAGTACGAGCTTTAGTTTCCTTCGTAATAATTTTGGAATATGATGTTAAATATTGAGTGCGGGGAATTCTGTACAAGTTATCTCTCCTGAATAAACCAAAATTGAATAAGGTCTACCATTTTCTCTATAACTCCTTTTTTGGGAGGATTCAAGGAGTGAAACTTGGAGGAGTTTCAGAGAATACATTGAGTAATATTATCTACAGGATCAGAGTATTCAAAGAAGTGAATAATTGCAGAATTTGAATAAGTCTCAAGAAGCATTATTAGGTTCTATGTGATGGTTGGTTGATGGTGATAATTTAATGTAAATTTTGATTATCTCTCATATATTCTTGTGTGGAAGGAAGGGGAAAGGATGGAGAGGTCAACTCTATCTTGATATTGGGGGATTGTATCTTTCTTTTGGAGGTTTATCCCTCCCTTTATATTTGGAAGTTGTAGCTACCTTTGGAAGTCATTACTTCATTTGAACAATAATACATGATTACTTCGTATATACTGTGCATGGTGTATTGGTGTATCTCTTATACTATTCTTCATTGTTCATTGGATAGTCTTCATTGTTCATTGGATAGTATTCATTGTTGATTGGATATAAATTGAATACATGATCTGATTGAAGTACAAGTTCAAAAATACTAATTTCTATTAATACTAATTCACCCCCCCCTCTTAGTATTTCCAATAATTGGGATCAGAGCAAGTTGCCTTCAGAACAATTTAATTGCTGGAAGGAAAATCATGAGCAGAGATGGATGACCATGAGCACATTCCAAATGGGATTCAACATTTTGATGGAAGCAATTATGCATACTAGAGTGATAGAGTGAAAACTTACCTAACAACTTTGGGAGTATACATTTGGTACTCATTTGTAAATGGCTATGTAATCCCAAAGAATGTTCCAACCGATCCAAATGAGAAGAATCTTATGAGTTGTAATTCAAAATCCATACATGTTATTCTAGGAGCATTGGCACCAACCATTTCTAGCAGAGTGATGGGATGCAACACTACTAAAGAGGTATGGGAAAAACTCAAGAGTATCTATGAAGGTGATCCAAAAGTTAAGCAGGTCAAGCTTCAACGACATAGAGCAGAATTTGAAAATTTGAAGATGGATGAAAATGAAGATATTGCAACCTATTTTCTTAGAGTTTATGAAGTTGTTAATGCTATCATAGGATTAGGTGAAGATCTCAATGAATCCTTGGTTGTACAAAAAGTGTTGAGATCACTTCTCTTGAAGTATGATGCTAAGGTCTCCTCCATTGAAGAAACTAGGGACTTGACCAAAATGACAATGGATGAATTACATGGGTCTCTTATAGCATATGAA